>PVKM010002016.1:0-69463 GCA_004027735.1 Carollia perspicillata | reverse complement strand
AATATTTCATTGTACACTGGGATGAGCAAAAATAATTTTAAAGTTGTAATACAAATCAACAATACAATAGTTAATAAATAATAATACAAGAATAAACTGTTTTGCATACTCATGACTGTAAACCTGCTTCTCTCCATCCCTGTATATTCAGTATCTTTTCGTTGATATAACAAACTTGGGGATTCAAAGAAGCACTCTATGTTGATACTTTGGTAAGGAAAATAATAATTCATGTGCTCTTTTAAATATTGCTAAACATCTAAAGAATGCCTTTTCTTATTTTCATTAGTTGAAATTACACATATAAATATAATGCATTAAATTATTAGTATATGTATGAATAAACATACGAATGCTGGCCGTCGGGGTAGCATTAAAAAAGGAATATTAGAGCCACCTGGGTTACTTTAGTGACCTTCCTCTCCATAGCCAATTGATCAATGTGCATTTTAGCTGTGATATTTAGTCTTCCTTTAGCATCACCACCTCCAGCAACACCAATAGCAGTGCACTGAAGCATCGGTCCAGCGGCTCCCTGCATCCCACTGGCTCTCCTTAGTGCTCCGCAAAGTGCCTGTGCACTGGTTTAGTCCCTCTTCCCAACATCCCAAGACATGCATACCATATAATTCAACCACATAAAGTGTGAACTTCGATGGCTTTTAGTACATTCACAGAGTTGTGCCACTATAACCACAATTTATGTTAAAAATACTTGCCAGAACTTAAGTTAAAAATGTCATATCCTCCCCCTCATAAATAAGTCCCTCCCTTAAGGGTCACTAATTTTATTTCGGCCCTTAAAAATATTTTCTATTCTGGGCTTTTCGAGTAATATTATCCTATAATATTTTAACAAAGCCTCCTTTCACTTAATATAATGATTTCAAGGTTCATCCACATTGTAGCACATATTAATACTTCATTGTAATGGTTAAATAATATTCTATTAGGTGAGCATAAAACACTGTATTAATCTATTCATCCGTTTCTTTAACATTTGGGTAGTTTATACAACAGCTATTATGCGTAATGTTAATGTGAACATTCCTATTCATGCTTTTCTTTAAACATGTGTTTACATTTCTATTGCATAAATATTTAGGAGTGGAATTGCTAGAACATATGATAACTCAATGCTTAACATTTAGAGGAACTTACAAAATATATTCCACAACAGCTGAAACAATTGACACATTAGAAATACTTATGTAGAAATAGTTATACTTATTAGAAATGTATAAAGTATCAATTTCACCACATCTTCACTAACACCTGTCATGATCTGTCCTTTGGATGAGTACAAAGTGATTTTGAGTTGTGTTACCTAAATACTAATGGTGCTGAACATATTTTTATATGCTTATTGGTAATACTTATATTTTCTTTGGAGAAATGTCCATTCAAATTCTTTGTTAATCTTTTTACTTGGATTGTTTTTCTTTTGTTACTGTAATAGAAATATTTTTAAATATTTAAAAATTAAATCCCTTTATCATTTACATATTTGCAAACATTTTCACCCATTGTCTGAGTTGACTTTTTACTTTCTTGATGATGGCTTGGGTGTAAATGTTCTAATCTTGGTGGACATCAAATTAACTAGGTTTTACTTTTGTTGCTTCTGGTTTGCTGTCTTATTTAAGAAGCCATTGCCTCATCCAAGTTCACCAAGACTTATCCCTTCTTCTCCTTCCATAAGTTTCTTATTTTAGCTTTTCTGTTTATGTCTAAGATCTATTCTGAATATTTTTAAACATGATTTGAAGGAGTCCAACTTCATTTCTCAAATGTGAATATCTACTAGTTCCAGTGTCATTTCTAGAGGAACCTGCCCCTAAAAAAACTTCTGTTTCTATTGAATGTCTTAGTATTCTTATCAAAATCAGCTAACCATAAGTGTAAGGGTTTAGTTCTAGACTTTGAATTTTACTCCATTGGACCATATGTTTATTCTTATGAAAGTCACATGCTATCTTTTTCATTGCACTGAGCAGTAAATTGTGAAATTGGAAAGTGTGACTCCTTCAAATCCTTTCCCCATTTTCAAGACTATTTTGTGTATTCTGAGTTCTTGGATTATTGACCTATCTCATTCAAAAAATTCTCTAATTTTATTTATTATACCTAGTCTTTTTTGAAAGATTTTATTTATTTTATTTTTAGAGAGTAGAAAGGAGAGATAAAGAGTGGGAGAGAAGCATCAGTGTGTGGTTCCCCACTGGGGACCTGGCCTTGAACCCAGGCATGTGCCCTAAGACTGGGAATCGAACTTGCATCCCTTTGATTTTCACGCTGGCACTCAACCACTGAGCCACACCAGCCAGGGCATCTCATCCAGTCTTTACTATGCCCTTTCAGCTGGTTTTGAGTTTAAGTTATTCTTCTTTTTCTAGAAATTGTGATAATCTTTATGATTTCTGAAGAAATATGAGATTTTGGTAAACATGTAGATTAATTTACAGATTATTATATTAACAATATTGATATAATCTATGACTAAGATGTTGTTCAGTTTACTTGGATCTTCTGTGATACCTTTGAACAACATTTTATAGCTTTCAGTGTGTAAGTACTTTGACAAAATTTTTCTATGGAGTTTAGTCTTTTGATATTATTATAATGAAAGTTTCTTGATTACATGTTCATGTTTTTATTATTATTGTGTTGTTCAATTAAACACCTCGATATATGAAGATCATCTTTTATTATTTGAGTTGAGTCAGTGTGATTACACGTGGAAAAGAGAAGCAGGGATGTGGAAGTTTGAATATGCTAAGTTAACAGCTTTGAGGATGGAAGAGGGGTCCACAAGCCATATATATGCAAGCGGCCTCTAGTAACTGGAGAAGTCAAGGATGAAGATTCTCTTCAAGAATCTCCAAAGGCAATGTAACTGGGCTGATAGTTTGATTTTATCTCAATAAAACTAAGTTAAGAATTCGGATCTCTGTGGGCGGTGGGGGGTGGGTGAGGCAAGGGAGAGTGGTGGGAAAAAAAATGGGGAAACTGTAACTGAACAACAATAAAGAAAATTCTGATACCCAGAACTGTAGAATACTAGTTAAATTGTTTAAGCCTCTAAGTTTGTAGTAATTTGTTAGAGCATCAATGGGAAAATAATGGAATGCATTTGCTGCATAATCCAAAAATTATGTAGTTTGGCCAATTATCACCTTTAAATAGTCTACAATATCCATTAAAATGTCTTCTTTTCACCATAGGTGTTTTGAACTTTATTTATTCTGTTTGATTTAATGTGAAAATGAGTGTTTTTCTCACTTGATTAAGGTTAAATAATGCGCTTGTTTGATAATAATCTTAATGACACACATGTGCTATTATTTGATCATTTATTACAAATTCCATGTTTTATCTGAATTGTGGAAATATGTAGAATATAGAACTCTAAAATTACAAGGATACAATATTCTAAAAACTGAATTTCATCAAATTAACACATGATATTTTGATTTGTTACATTCTTACTGGTCTTTTAGATATGTTTTTTAACTCAAATAATTGCTTTTGGCACGATGTGATTATTTTTGTTTGTGATTTTGTGTTAGTGTTTTAGCACTATTTATGGATTGGTTAAGTGCATATAATTTTAAAACTGTTGTGTCTTTCTAATAAGTTAAAAATTAATTATTATTCACAGAAACTATTTTTTTTAGTTTTCACTTATTATTCTTCCTCATTGCAAATCCTCATTGAATTCTTCCTTATTAGTTACTTCAAGGATATATTTAAAACATTATTTCTTATATTTCAGTATCTAATTTTTAGTTTCATGTGGAATAGTCATTCTGGGTATTATTCTTCCATATTGATGGAATGAAAACTATAATTTATGACTTGTATTTGACAATCTAATTTTATTTGCTACCCCCAAACTTAATTAAAAAGAAAACACTGGTAATATTGCTTTTATCAATATCTTGAAAGAATTTGAAATGATGATCATGAATAAAATGATGATTAGTTTCTCTATACTTAAAATTGTTACAATGCTGACAAAACATTCATAGAGATAAAACACTAGTAAACATTAGGGAAATTGTTTGTTTATAAAAAAAACAAAATAAATCTGCAGTAGGTCTTAAACTGTCATGAGAGATCTCACTGCCAAGAGGATTGAAGCCCAAGTTTTGGTGAGAAGCATTGAGAAATAGTGGAAATTTTGGTGTTACATAAAATATAAATGGGTTGAGATATATATGCGTCAGTATCATAAAATAAGGGCAAATCAGATAAAATATTCAAATACCAAAAAATATATAAATTGTAGAAACACTGATTAATTTGAAAAGATATATCATACAAAATTGTTAACCAGAAATTGATATTCTAGATTCGGAGATAAAACCATGAAAGAATAATTGAACGGCCAGACACCCTTATAGTTGGGACCATAGTCACTGCTTTATGTAAAGCCTGCAGGAGCTGACATCATGTGGATGACAGGGACAGAACTCACTGTGTGATCTTGGTGATTTGTTCATTTGTGTTCTCACACAATCGTGCCCCCTTTTTAAAACAGTTATGCTAACTCGTGGTAATGTTCAACATAGGAAATATATAGTCTTCGTCTGAAAGTCAATGAAAGGCATGGAGATGAAAACAAATGCAAGAAACCTTCACTGATACAAATGAATCTAATCTGAGTCTACTACTGGAAATGTGGCTCACATAAATAGGAAAAAAGAAATAATAGAAAATGATAAAGGGCTTCATGAAGTTGTGCCCAAGATATTTTTTAAAAGCATGTCTTTGAATAACCTACAGAAGTAGAATTACCCCTAGTTACTGACCCCTGACTTCAATATTCAGGAAATGTGAGACTTTTTCAATACTTGGGGTGATATTCAGACAGCAAAGAACTCAGTGCTGAGTTTTGCTGCCAATTAAGGTCAGCACACAGCTCAAAGTTCAGACACAGTGCAACAGGGGCTTTTTAAGTGATGTCCTGGGGTATTGACAGAAACTTCCCAGTTCCCAAGTGTAACAAACTCAGGACTATGTCCACAACTGCCATTGCAGGCACGTCTCTGCTTCAGGCTGTTATGACTCTCTGCAACGCTGATCCTACAGGATCTCTAACCCTAGTGGCCAGGCCTTTGGAAAAATGAATGCTAGTAAGGGCCCACAAGAGCCTAAGGAGGTAGCTATTCTCAATTTGCAGTTGTAATAGACACAGAGGTGAAATGCTACCTAACGTACTGCATTCACCAATGTCCTGGAAGTCATATCACAAATCCTTATTCTAATGGACAATGATATGTAATTTGGAGTTCTACAAAGTAAATATTCTCTTAACTTAAAATAGAATCTGAAATGTAAAGAAAACTGCATTCATTTTGGAGGCAGAGAAAACTGAAATATAAAACCCAGCTCAGAAGGGTACTTTTTTAGCAAATTGACCTTGGGCAATTTGGTTGACTGGTGATTTTGTTTCTGTATCTGTGAAAGGGGCATAATTTATCTTAACATGCAGCTTAGCATCAATAACATATTGATTACTTATGAATAGAACTAGCGATTGCTGCTATCAGCTGTAGATTCTATTTTTGGCAATTTACAGGGAACAGTGAGAATTATTTCCTGTGGTTGTTAAGAATGCAGCATTATCAGACAGAGGCTTCTGGTTTAGAAAACACTGATTACCACTAATTTGCTAGTTATCTTATAAACTGGGTTAAGAACAGCTACTTCTCTGTGGTTTTCCTTGAAAGAGATAAAATACTTTTTATTTTCAGAGGGAATCAAACAAGGGCAGAGTCTAGTTAGTGGACATTCATGAGGATTCTGGATGTCAATCATTATCAATTCTGAAAATAACTCCTGGTGCTGAGAAGATATAACAGGCTTAGGCAACGAGTCCAACTGTAGGCACAGAGCACATATGGTAAGGGGCAGACTTCAAATGCAAAGGTGCATAACACTATGGACCAAAGCCTTTTGAAGTGTTAGGTATTGTAAACAAGGTGAAACTTTCCTTAAACACAGAATCCCCCCTTTGCATTTCTCCCTTCCCGTCTCTTCCTTTTCCTCCTTTCCTTCTTTTTGTCATAAAGAATGAGAGGCAATTAATTATAACTATATAATTTGAAACCTTCTTTATATATGTATTTTTACTATTTTGTTTTGAAAAAACATCAAACATATAGAAAAGTAAATATAAATAATAGATAATTTTATTCTTATCAAGTGTTAGCCAAATACATTTCATTGATTTTTCTAAAGAATTGTAAATACAACCAGACATCTTATCATTTCACCCTCAGATACATCAGTATACGCCTCCCCAAAATGAGGATGGTTTTCTCCATTTCAAAATTAAATTTTAACTATTGGTTAACACTGATTCCCTATCGCTATCTAGTTCATATTCTATAGTTAAACATTCCTTATCTTCTCTATAACATCTTCATACATTTTTTGTTCAAAACGAGACAGAATTAGGCACTACAGATTATATTTTATTCCTGTGACTCTTAATTCTCTTTCATTTTTTAAATACCATCGACTTGTTGAAAAGATCAGTCAAGTCGACACGTTGGTGTTAGCCCTGTGCTTCACAGGTGCTGATGTTCACTGTGCCTTATTTCAAATTACAAGGCAGCCAAACCCTCGGCCATTCCACCCATAGAGATGCCATTGGTTCTTGGCAATGACAACCAGATCACTGTGAGACCTGGCTTCTCAAAAAATAATCTATGAGGTGATGATTAGATATCATGTGAATTCCTAATTCTCCATTAATTATTTATCTAAAGCTCTCAGCACGAGTGGTTGATCCACTCCCTCAGAGGCTGAACTTAATATGTGGAAAGAAGAGCTTTTCCTCATCAGTGAGTCTACGTGATTAATATAATTTGCACAGAAATGGCAGACTAAATTTCTCTTTCCATTTACAAGTATTTAGGGTAAGTAAGTCAGTATATGAGTCACTTCTAATTGCGGAGGGTTTTTTTTGGTGCTCTTTTGTTAATTTGTTTTATCTTGTTTTGTTTTGATGTCCTTTGTTTGTTTTTTTTTGTTGCTGTTGTTTTTTTAATCATTGTTCAATTATAGTTTTCCCCTTTCCCACCCCATACTCTCCCTTGCCGTTTGTTTTTTCCTTCTTTTGTTGGCTATCCCTTTCCCTTTGATACTTAGAATAATATGCTTTGTTTGACAGGGATCTCAAAGGATAACACTAAGCACATATTCACAAAATCCCTGCTAAGACATGTAATTTTCTAAGAACTTGAAATTTTTCTTTTCTCAATATTTCCAAGTATGAAAGTGAGTAAAGATTTTAGTAATTTCTATACATAGTAACTGATTATTTTCTTTGGATACATATAGAAGCACTGTAGCCTAACACAAGTAATGAAGCAAAAAAATAAATTACTTCGGCTGATTAATATTGGCTAATAACAAAATTGTCATTAGATAATTTGAGACATAGCCAAGACTTCATAAGGACCTAATCGAATAAAAGTGATAAAGAGTCATGACACTCTTCTCATTGCACATGATTAGTGTCCTGAGTCCCAGTTTACCCGAGTGAAATCCTATAATTGATTAGGCAGGATGCAGGTGCAAGTACCAGACGTGCCCAGACCCTGCATGTCCTGGCCTCTTCCTCCATCTCTGTTAACTCCTTCTCATAATAATCTCTCCCACAGGGAAAACAGGCTGGCCCATTTCAGATTTCCCTGAAGGAACTAGTCTTTCCCATTGGATTTCCATAAATTATCTCTTTTCAGCTTCAGAACCTTTGCAGTGCTCCTTTCTCTTTTATCTTTGCAATGCCCTATCAGATAACACTCCCAGGGCCCCTTTCCACTGTCTTCTTTACCCACTTGATCTGCTCAGCTCAAAATAACTCCACGTAGGGGAATCTTTCCCGAGCCCCTCAGGTAAGGTCAGGTTCCCAGCTTTATTAATAGCCTGCAGTTCTCCTGGATGGCATCTACTCACAACGTGCAATTACATAGCCATTAGTACATTTGAATAATGTGTGTCTGCCTCTTCCATTTTTCAGAGGGCAGCGCATGTGTCGATTTCTCTCCACTGCTGTTTTGCAAGAAGCCCGAAGGAGAGCCTGGTGTATCATAGAGATCTAATAAATGTGTGTTGAATACATCAGTGAAACCTGATCTTCCATCTTTCCTAATAGCATCTATATTGATTCATCTGTACATTTTATATTTTGTAAAATGAGGCAACTGTACATGGCAAAATATATGGAGAGCAAGACAGGAGAGGAAACAAACTCTCACTTCTTATGTGAGGTTTAGACTTTTTTTAAATCAAGAAAGATATACTTTTTAAGTTAAAATAAAAATAAATCCATTAAAATATGTTAAACAGTTTCATAGCTATACTCTAACATTCTGGGGATTTATTTTCTTCCACACATGTGACAGACATGATTGCCAGGAAATTAAAAGAAGACATTTAGCCAAAATATTCCTCTACCCTTATTAAAAACAATCATCTCTCTGTGTCATTGAACATTGCATTTACATTCATCCTCGCCAAGTTATATATTTTTGTGTGTGTATTTCTTTGCATTTAAACCTTCCTTGATCAAGTCAAGGCATGCATAAATACATACAGAACACATTGGAAACAACATGTAAAGATCTTTTGGCAATTGCAGGTCTATACTGAGTATTTCCAAATATATGGGTTAAAGCACTGGTTTGTTCACTGTATACTGAACAAATTTTGTGTCTCGTAGGTCATCACAGCCTGTCAGGCCATGTGAGCATTTTGACTTTGTAGGTAGCTACAGGAGTCTGCACACGATGTTTGTCATGTGGTTAGTTCCACAGGGTCACACTGATCAAAAAGAAATATCTGCCTATGTTTCTGCATACATTATAAGATTCAATAGGGACCCTGGCTGGTGTGGCTCAGTGGATTGAGTTCCAGCCCGTGAACGAAGGGGTTTCTGGTTTGACTCTCAGTCAAGACACATGCCTGGATTGTGGGCCAGGCCCCTAGTATGGGTATGCATGAGAGGCAACCACACATTGATGTTTCTCTCCTTCTCTTTCTCCCTCCCTTTCTCTCTCTCTAAAAGTAAATAAATAAATAATTAAAAAAGAAAGATTCAGTCATTATCAATGTTTTTATTCATGACATTCAAAATTACTATTATCCCTGTGTCTGATCATTCAGTTTGGAACTTAAATAAAACTTATTCTTGTTTGAAGTGATCACTTTTCTGTGCGCCAGGGTCCCCCATGATAGATGCTTCAGGCTTTCCGTTTCCGCCTCCTATTCCAGAAGTTCACAACTCAAGAGGGAAATTAACTCCTGGATGAAGTGTGACATGAGGATTTCGTGGATGCGTTCCATCAGGTTGTTTATGACTTGCCTCCCCTCCTTTCTTACCTGAACCTGCAGGTATATGAAACCATGGAACAGGCTACACACACAGGAGTGAGGAAACAAGCATATCCCATCGTACTCAATCTTCATTATGTGTAGCTTTTTCCAGTTTCACTTCTTTCAAGTTGTTTCTCTGCCTTAAACTAGCCAATATTTTGGTCACCCTATACTCTAACACATGCTTTACACCTTCTGACTGTAGAGAATTCAGCAACTTTTTTGACTTTGACAAAAGCAGAACAGAGCAAACAGCAATCAAACACATTGACACACAGCTTTGGGTTGATGGCCCCTTTTCCTGAATGCTTAGGGGATCTCCTGCATATCTCCCGACTAGAATTAATTAATTGTATTTTTTTCCTTCCAAACCTCAGCGTTATACCTTACATTCAAAAACAGTTTATCACAGCATTTTCTTAAACAGAGATCTCTGCTGGAAAAGAAGCCTGATCTCAGTTGTTCAAATTTTACTATTCATCACCACTGTATCTGTGTGGGTGCACAGACATCTACACTTGCACACGTAGAATTTTTGGGGTATTTTTAAACATTTAGATTTTGAAGAATGTGCTAAAAATTGGAGGTATAAAGATGCATGAAACATAATAGCTATTATCCAAGTCTTAGCAGAGAAGGCAAACACTTAGGCCAGAAGCTTCAGTGCCTAGTAGGAGCACTGCAACAAAAGTGTGTTATGAGCGCTATAAGAATACAAGGACAGAACTTAGATGTAAGTAGTGATTCCCTGAGGTGTTAAGAAGAAAAGACTTACCAGCATAAGGAACGATTTGAATGGCTCACTAAAATGCTTTATGAGTGTTAAGTATGAGCGAGTGGTTAGACAGCCTGAATAAGTTGGGTAAAGAGCTGAGACTCTAAAGACTGTCAAACAAGACATGACCTTATTTGACAAGACAAGACAAGACATGACCATATCGAGACCTTGGAGAGAGTAAGGGCTGGATATATCTTCAAAGCTCACAGACAGGCCATCCCCAGCTCATCTCGCTCTTCCTCTAGGATTTGAATTGACGGGAGATTTATCTGGATCCTGTGATAGCACACTCCTTCTGGCTTCCCTGGGGTTTCCTGCTTTGGAGGATGCTGTGCCATGACTGAGAGAGCCCTGGAGCTCACCCAGATGGGGCAAAGGTGTTGGGACAAGTACCCGGAGCTCCTGACATATCCCAGTGCTTTAAGCTCCAGCCCTAAACATCTTATAATCATCTGGGTCTTGTGGGTGTGACAAGGAAGAGCAGATCCTGCCTCTCAAGTTGGTGTTCCTGGGTGACCGAGGACAGCACTGTGGCCATAAGACCATGTGGAACAGGGGTCAGGTGCTGCTCACCTGGCTGCTGATGGCCTGGCATCAGTGCTGGGATTCCTTACTGACTTCTAGGCCACCAGGATGCCCTTCTGTCTTTGGACCAGCATGGAGGAAAGACTCAAGTTGGGCTTTGCACGGAGCATCCTTGACTAGATCTAGTATGTTCTAAGGCCCCTCTCTGAGGATGAGGCCTTCACCCATGCTTGTATCAGCACCTGGCCATGGCCATCCCCACTCAGAGTTGCTGCTCTTGCTCTGTTGGTCCAGTGGGTGGCAGTGATGCAGTGGAGATGCAAACCATCACTTATATCACACTGCTGAGGCACTAGAACTAGTTCGGCTTTTCCAAGCTCATCTGATACCCACCCCAACACACAAGGCCACCATAGGCTGGCTCCTTGACCATAGTGCTCCCAAAGGTAAGATGAATAAAGAAGCCATCACAGCCCTTCTGGAACTATACAACAAGGAGGCCAAGCACAGCCACAGCCACAGCCACAGCCACCAGACGACTGGCTTGAGGAGGAATAGCTTGGCCTTCCCTCTACACTAGGACTGCAGTGAGGAAGGCCGGGGCCACCAGTGTGCCCTGGCCAAGCCTCTGTTCCACCTGAGGCATATCTACTTTCTGCCAGGCCTTCACCTTGGCCTTCCCATCTCTCCTTCAGGGGAGAGAGGTCGGAAGGAGAGAGACTACATTCCAGGATTTCTTCACAAGAGACAGAGTAGGGAGTGTGTTGTGCAGCCCTCAAGAACCATACAGTAGACATGCGACCTTGTCCTCCTGTGCAACCCCAGCACAGAAAGGTGGAAATCCTCAAGCTTCCTGAGAGGAAAACTGCACCCTACAAGTGAGAGAGAAAAGAGAGAGGTGTCCTCACCTACAGCCACTCTCATGGGTGTTCTGGCCAGGGATGACGGTGGAGGGGAGGGAGCCAGGTTCAGTGGCCACACTGGGTACAGTGTTGCCCTTGGAGCAAGCGTGAATGCTCCAGAGCAAGGCATGCCTCCAGTTACAGCTGAGTCTAGGCAGCAGGGTGCCCCTCTGTCACATGGGCCTCCAAGGCCCTGCATCCTAAGCTGGCAGACCCCTTGGCCCCAAATCGTGAGAGCGTCTAGATGGTTTTCCTCTTTCTGTAGGTTTTTAAGAACATAATATTTTAATCTAAAATATATTTTAAACATATACAGCCTTTGCTTTTCATTATGATGACTTTGCTTTTTTATAGTTTTTTAAACTTTTTTTTTGTAATACTTCTCCCTTTCAAAGTGAACATTTAATGATTATTCTGGGCAGGGTCACCGCCGAAGGGTTGGGATTCCTGGTAGCTTTATGTGTGGTTCAGGACAGCTTGCTCCCCAGGGTCTGGGTTAGAGAGTGTGTGGGGTTAGGGATCGTGGCTTTTATCAAATTTCATGCTCACAGTAAAATATTACGGTTCTATTCAATATATTTTTGTGTTAGATCTCTATGGCTTATGTAGGACTTGTTAGAATTGTGTAGCCTTAAACACTGTCAGTTTTATCTCCCCTCCGCTTATCCCCTGGTAACTACCATTGTATTCTTTTCTCCCCTACTTGCTTGACTTGTCTATATTTTGTGTAGAAGTAACACCATACACTACTTGCCTTTCTCTGACTTATCTTGCTTAACATATATAATGTGATAAGTGTCATTACAGCAGCAACCACGTCACAATATAGTGTGTCAAAGTAACATTTTATGCACCTTAAATTTACACAATATGATGTTTACATTACTCAAATGTATGCAATTAAAAATAAGTAAATAAATAAATAGAAATAAATAAGTAAAAAGAATCACAGTTTTGTGGAGATTAAGAGGCCTGGCAACTCTGGTCCTTGTAACCACAGTGTTGGGTAGAGGAACCCATTAAATAGCATATGCATTTTAAAATAGCAGATATTATGCACCTATTAAAAGTACCACCTGTCAGTCACTTTATGATCACTATCAGTTGTCCTCAGAGTAACCGGGCTAGGTGTGCACTCTGTGCCTGTCTAATTCCCCACACTCTGGAACACATCCAACAGAGTCTTCCTGCCACCCCACAGCTAGAATGAATCACCTGTGTTCCCTCCTGATGTCTGATGCTGCCTGTGAACCAGCTTCTCTTGCCACTCACCCCCTCAAAGACCAGGCTTTAACACCCTCCCTCTTCCCGGACCCATCTCACCCCTCTGCGGGTCATTCCAATCAGCATAAATGTCTTTTCATAAAGCTGCTGCCCATTTAACCAACTCATTAATTTCTTGATCTTTTTTGCAAATTTTTATTTTATTTAAAACATTTAACATAAGTTGGCATACAATCAAATATTAATTTCAGGTGTACCACAGAGTGATTTGACATTTATATACGAAATGATGGGATCACCACAGTGCCACTGGGCAAAGTTATTACGATACTGTTGACTCTGTCCCCTGTGCTGTGCTCAACACCTCTGCGCTTATTTATGACTGGAAGTCTGTACGCAAATCTTGCCATTTGCAACAACATGGATGCACTGAGGGTGTGCTATGCTGTCATGCTCTTTTTATAAGAAAGTCCCTTTGAAGTGTTCCCTGTCTCTAATATCTATCATTGTTCATCTCCCATCATCTCTGAAACCTTTCCTACAAAATCATATGTTCATACCCATCACTTCACCCAACTTGTTTTTATTACAGTCACACTGTGAAACCAGAGTCAGTTCTGTGACCCCTTTATTTGCCCTCCAGCAGCGTTTGAAATGGCGCATCACTCCCTGCTCCTGGGAGCACTTCTTCTTGCCTTGGCTTCTGGGTTACCACACTCATCTGATTTCCCTTTTACTTCTCTTCCTGTTGCTTCTCAGTTTTATCACTGATATGTCTGATTTCCATGACATTTCACTGTCATGATGTCCTGGCACTCCATCTGCAGGCTTCACTTTTGTGACTACATGTGTTTATTTCCACTCACTTTTATCACTGCAACACCGAGTAACAGGTCATCTATTTCTCTGTCACTGGGCATTTTTACTTGGATGTTTCATTGGCATCTCAAACTGAACCTTTCCAAAACTGAACATTTCACTAGTACCAACCTTTGAGCAGTGATTGTTTTAGTGTAGTAAAATGTGATTTTGAAATAGCTATTCTTTGTTCTTGATCATGCCACTCACTCCATTCCCACCTTTTTCTATGAGAAACCCCTGGATCTCTGATCTGTTATGCCTGGCTTCTCTGTGAACTTCTCATTTGAAGAGTTTTTTTTTTTTTTTTTTTTTCTTCTGAAGTAAACTAGATGATCTATAAATCTTTGCTTCACAGGCAGAGGGGATTTTCACCTAAGTCAACAGGAGCTGTGCTTGAGTAAAGAGAAAGTGATCAGACTCTTCCATCCAACCTTTGTTTTCTGGGTTGAGCAGGTTCCTTCCGGAGGTGGTGGTTGTGTCGATGAAAGACTCAGTCAATTATCTTCAAACAAAATCCTTTGCCCAATCAATAAAGAACATTTCCCCATTTCAACTGGCAGGCACGAGTTAGATGTTGGCACAGCTTTCAAATACTTATCACTCTGTTATTGAGGGCATTATTATTATATTTAAGTAATCCCAAAGAAAGTGGCATGAGGGACTGCCACATAAATTGTGGTGCATCACGAGTGGCAGGTGCCTTTAGCTAGCAGTAATCGTAACAACATGCGTATATGTGTGTATTACCTGTCATCTCATAAAGAACAATATATTTTGGAGAAAAATATAGCATTCTGGTTAATTCCTATTTGTTTATTTTATTCATAGTATTCTCTCACCTGGCACTTTTCTTGAATCTTCCTCACAACCTGTATGGTTTCATTCCATGGTAAACCCGATTATTACATTAGGAAGATGATAAATCTCTGAGAAGGTGACCTTGAATCTGAATCAAGTGATGGAACAAAAGCAACATTCATTTTTCTTTCTTTTTGTTTAGTACCCATTTAAGTAATTTATAAGTTAATGATACTTTCCTTAATTGTTATAATATTCTGATATGTCAGGTTTATTTTATTTCACATAGTTAATCTCAGTGGATCAGTGAGATTAAGCAGAACGCAGTCTGTCATCTGGTAGTTACGAGAGACATACATTCTTGGTGGAGTGAAACTGTCTAGCATTATTGAATCACCATAATCAAAGCAGGTCATAGGTGAGGGAAGTTTTTCCCTTTTACAGAGTAAAACGAGTTTTTCTTCACTCTGGTAGCTAATTATTTTGACACACATCAGTAAATTATTAATTCTTTAATACTTGGAAATAATTAGGAGTATATGAAATCATCATATTATTCAAATGCCAGTATTAAAAGGAAAAAAAAACATACTCTGAATGTTTACTTAAGGGTTAATTTGCATATATAATCACTTCCTTTTGAATGTGTCTTGGAGGTCTTGCATACTGATTGTCCAACTGGTTTATGGTCACACTATTTATGTATATCCCATTATTATGCAGCTATTATAATAGGGGTCAGATTTAACCCAAACTTTCTGTGTCCACAGGCTGTGTTCTTTATTGTTAAAACAAGCTATGAACTCCATATGAAGTTAAAGTTACCTTTATTATTATGCTACTTGAAAAAAAAGATGGGTTTAAGTCAGGTTAAAGGACATAATGTGTGTATGGAAGCTGTCAAAGTCCACAAAAATTATAACAATGACCATTGGCTAAAGTGTTCTTTGAGAAAAGAATATATAACATGTGATTCTATTGACACTTCTCTTTGCTTACTAGTTAAAAAGTAAAAGTCACTGTACACAATGTATCTGAATGATAATGAAATTATATATACATATATATTTAATATTTATATAAGTATATTTGTTAACATTATAATGAACTCATATTCTCCTTGGCCAATATCTAATTTTTTTTCTATCTTAGTTCTATCAAGTATTTCGTACAGGCCTAGTGGTGTTGAACTCTGTGCTGAGATGTTTGCACAGTATTTTAATAATGCAGAACTAGTTACATTTTGTAGAAGTAGTAGAAATAAAAATGTTATCTGTATCCAAGAAAATACAATTCCAGTTACAAGATATATAGGCAAACTTCATAAAAGGAAGATATGTTTTTACTTTGATTTACTAGAAAACACCATCAGAATTTGTTGGGGAATGACTAAAAGGTATCATTTCTGGGGTAGAGATCAAAGATCAATTATTTTGTTTTTGATGATTTGTAGCATTTTTATTTTCTAAAGTTACTCTTATAAAAGATAATTTTCCAAATGTTACAAAAATTCTTAAATTTCTACCCAGTGATATTAAAGCTACCCAGATTGGAAATTCTCAAAAAGAAATTTTATCAATTTGAAAGAAAAGGATAGCTATTAACTTTTCTTTGTTTCATTTTCCACTTCAAGCACTTGCTTTGGTAATCTCACTTACCAGCCTTGCCCTTCACCACATCTTGTCAGTATTCTTTTCACTACCCAGGGTTGACTGCTTGGTATAAAAGATGACTGTCAAGTTTTTGTTCAAGAAAATGGGTAATGAATGATATAATTTTATCTACCAGAAGATATGCTTAAAGTTGATTTAAGAGTGACATTCAAAAATGGTGAAGCATAGGTAATTCTGCAATGCCCAACAGAGAATATCCAGTAGGCAGCTGGATAGGTGGGTCTGCATCTTATGAGAGAAATCTTGAACATCAGGCTCTGAATTTTGGCATTCAAGAACAAATGAGAGCACATAAGGCATAAATGGGCTGCAGACAGCTCCAGCACAAAAGAGGAAATGACACTGATATTGTCACTTAGAATGTTGACTTAGTAAAAAACAGCCAATGACTGCCCACTGTGTTCAACTCAGTGAATCACTTCAGTTTTGTCAACATCAGCTACCTTCCTACAGAGGAATGCAGAAGTGGGGGAGGGGAAATAAAAGGATAATACTATCTCTGATTATACACAGGGCTATGTAAACATATACATATATATGTATGTACACACACACACACACACACATATAGTAATCGGGGACAATTAAGATCATGTAGGTGATAGGACTTTGTATATTACTAAAGTATAAATTATAATTAAAGTGTTATAAAAACAGGAGATGTTACTATAACTCTAATGAAATTAGAATGAAACTTCTAATGAAACTTCTACATTCCTATTCAATTGATTCAATGATCTCATCAAGTGTTTTCTATTTCTTAGATTCTTTGGGGTATATTTTTATTTTGTAAAGTTACTCTTTTAAAAAGAGAATTTCCCACATGTGATAGAAAAATGCCTAATGTACCTGAAAGACTATATGTACAATTGTGCAATATTATGGAAATCTGTATTTGATATATGATTATTTTTATTATATTTTATTGATTATGCTATTAGAGTTGTCCCAATTTTCCCCTTTTGCCCCCCTCCACCCAGCAAACCCCACTCTGTCAGATAATCCCCACCAAACTGTTCATGTCCATGGGTCCTGTGTATAAGTTCTTTGGCTACTCCATTTCCTATACTGTACTCTACATACCCATAGCTATTCTGTAACTACCTGTTTGTACTCCATAGTCCCCTCACCTCTTCACCCATTCCCCCACACCCTCCTCCCATCTGGCAATCATAAAATGTTTTCCATATCGATTATTCTGACTCTGTTCTTCTTGTTTGTTGAGTTTGTTTTTTAGATTTAATTGTTGACAAGTATGTATTCATTGCAATTTTATTGTTCATAGTTTTTTTTTTAATTTTCTTTTTCTTAAATAAGACCCTTTACAATTTCATATGATAATGGTATGGTGATGATGAATTTCTTTTGTTTTTTTTCCTGTCTGAGAAGCTGTTAATCTGCCCTTTGATTCTAAATGATGCCTGTGCTAGATAGAGCAATCTTGTTTGTAGGTTCCTGTAGTTCATGACTTTGAATATTTCTTGCCTGTCCTTTCTATTCTGCAATGAGAAATCAACTGACAGACTTATGGACACTCCCTTGTAGGTAACTAACTGCTTTTCTCTTGCTGCTTTTAAGATTCTCTCTTTATCTTTAAACATTGGCATTTTAATTATGGTGTGTCTTGGAGTGGGCCTCTGCATCCATCCTGTTTGGGACTCTCTGTGCTTCTTGGACATGCATGTCTATATCCTTCAACAAATTAGGGAAGTTTTCTTTCATTATTTTTTCTAACAGATTTTTAATTTCTCGATCTTTCTCTTCTCCTTCTGATACCCATGTGATGGAAATGTTGGAATGTTTAAAGTTGTCCCAGAGGCTGCCTACCCTATCCTCATTGTTTTAAATTATTTTTTTCTTCTTCTTGTTCTGATTGGTTGTTTTTTGCTTCCTTATGTTCCACATCATTGGTTTCCTTCTTGGTTTCATTCACTCTATTGTTGTTTCTCCATAAATTGTTCTTTATTTCAATTAGTCTATCCTTTTCTGACTATATCTTTTTTATGCTCTTGGGTTTTCACTATGTTCTTTGAGCATCCTTTTAACTAGTGTTTTGAACTCTGCATCTGATAGACTGCTTGTGTCCATTTTGTTTCATTCTTTTTCTGGAATTTTGTTCTGTTCTTTCATTTGGACCATGTTTTTTATCTCTTTGTTTTGGCTGCCTCCCTGTGTTTATTTCCATGCATTAGGTAAAGCTGCTATGAATCACTGTCTTGGTAGTGTAGTTTAATGTAGTAGGTGTCCTGTAGAGTCCAGTGATACAGTCTCCCTTATCACCCAAGCTGGGCACTAAAGCTGCACCCTTCATGTGGGCTGAATATTCCTTCCTCTTAATAGTTAAGTCTTGATTGCTGTTGGCAGGTCAATCCGAGGGATTTACTCAGGCCAATCAGCTGCAAGAATTGGCTTGACCATTGGCCACCAGCCTCTGGTCTCCGTAGAGTACCAGCTGTGAAGGGGCAGGCTAGTGGTGCTCTAACATGTTCTGTAGCTATGTGTTGGGTGCACAGGCACTGTGCTTCTCCAGGTAGTGCAAGCCAAAGTCAGCTCCAACCTGTGTTCTACCCAGAACCAGCCTTCATGAGCTATAAAGCAATCTGAGATGGTGGATACTTATGCTGGACTTGGAGATTCCCAGGTGAAGCTAAGCTGTGAATCTAGGTTGTCTGCTGGTGCCATGTCTGGGGGCTGCTTAGCAAGAGGTAGAGGGGCTAGGTTCTCACTGAGGCCAGTAGTTGCTTGTTTGAGGATTTAGGAAGTTGTGAAGCATGAGCCAAGACCAGCCATTCATATAAAAAAGGAACTATTAAGAGCTCTGTTGGGCCCATAAATTGGGTAGGACAGAGTTTCAAGAGATCTACAGGGCTGGGCAAACAGTGTTAGACAGGTTGATGGAGACTCAGATATGGCATCTGCCTGCTGACTCTGTGGCTCTGTGGAGGGTGGGAGGTTCAGAAAAGAGACAGTGACTTCTGCCCACCTTTCTGTGTGGCAGAAAGTTGGTCTTTCCAAGTCCTCACTTTGATGCCAGTCACTTCTGTTCCTCTTTGTATGCCATTGCTGTCTTTCAATATGCTACCCTGATGCTGGAGTTCAGAGGAAGTGAGTCTGAGTAAGCTCATGTATGTACTCTTTAAGAGGAACTGCTTGAGACTCCAGAAGTTTATTCTACTGACTCAGTCCCAGCTGTTGTTTTGTAGTAAGAAGTTATGGGGACTTATATTCCTGGCCCTGGAACCTTGGGTTGGGGGGCTTTGTGTGGGGCTGTGGGGCTAGGACTTCTTGTTTCCAAAATATCCCTCCTGAATTTTTATCCAAACACATGGATGTGGGACAAGCTCATTCCATGTCTCTACCCCTCCTACCAGTCTGGATGGATATGGTTTCTTTAATTCCATAACTCCAGACTTCCATTCAGCTTGATTTTTGAAAGTTCTGAGTGAATGTTCTATAGTTTAGTTGTAATTTTAATGTGGTGGAGGAAGAGGAGAACTGTGTTTAAATACACTTCCATCTTGACTAGAAGTCTCTCCTCCTTGAAAGGTGATTATTAATAGATGAATATTTATTTATTTAATGTCATTTATTTATTTAACAAATGGTTATGACTATCTATTATATGTAAGGAACTATTTTAGGTGTTTTAAAATAAACATTCTAGAGATAAGAAGTTGGCAAAACATGTTAAGAAATAGATGAAGTAAGTTCAGATAATAATAAATGCCCTGGAGATACTCAGTCTATTGGCCTGAAGCATTAACAATGAATAATTGTTAATTCATTTAGCCATGGAATTAGCCATGGAATAATCTGGTGAAGGAGAAAGTGGATGATGAGTCCAGGTGTAAAAACTAGAGATGCACAGCCCTACATATGGTGTTTGCATTGGAGTTGGGAGGCCTGCTCATCTACCATGAGAAGAAAAAAGAGCTACTTAAATACAACATTCATATCTCTGCACACAATATTTATAGCCTGGTTAGTTAGAAAGGTGCAGCTTACTGTGCCCATAAATTGTATGTTATGTCACTTAAATTTAACTAATTTAAGCCTAAATTTAACTAAGTTAATGCTGTTTTTTAAGTATCTTTAAAAATATCATTTTTGTTTGTATACATACTGTTTAAACTATGGTAATATAACATTTAATATTAGGAGGGAGAAAATATGTAAACATGGGCCAGGATATTTGTTTAATATTTGAGAGTGAATTTGCATTTTGTATAAATAAGTTTTAGAGACATAGAGTATATGAGGGACTCTTACTTTGTTTGTTTATATAATTAAATATTAATGGAAGGACTAATTCAATAATTACCCAACTTCGATGTGGTCAGAAACCCTCAGAAATATTAGTAACATAAAGGCCTACGTTTTATCTCATTTCACCAGGCTTGTATTTTTAAATTCACTCACAAGGTGATTTTAAAGTTTGACAACCACTGATGCCTCTATTGTCAGCTGAAGCTGTGGTAATAATTATTGTTGAAGATATAAATTAGAGGTTGCGTGTCTGATCTTCACTTTGGAAAGCAGAGGACTCACTAATGAAGGAGGATTTTTAAGATGCTAGTACCTGTTGAAAACAGAAGCCTGCTAGTCCATTCCACATGTTGTTAATGCCAAATCTCAGTTTTGCAACAGATTAGAGCATGTGTTAAGATAGCAAATAAGAAAGTCATCAAGATACTTAATCACACTTTCCTGGTCTTTTCTTTTTCTTTTTTTAAAATATTTCATTTATTTATTTTTAGAGAGAGGGGAAGGGAGAGAGACAGAGAGGGAGAGAAACATCAGTGTGTGGTTGCCTCTCTCGCACCCCCTACTGGGGACTGAGCTGGCCCGCAACCCAGGCATGTGGCCTGAATGGGAATCGAACCCGCGACCCATTGATTCACAGGCCCGCGCTCAATCCACTGAGCCACACCAGCCAGGGCTTTCCTGGTATTTTCAATACTGGTCATGAATTCGGACTAATGTAGTTAATCAATTCTGAGTCATTTGCCAAAATAGAAGTGTCTCTTTCTTGTGTCTACCTCATTTTCATCATCTATATTATATCTTTCCACTTTAATATTTTCTTTATGGAGAAAGAGATGTTTTTGGCAAAACACTTTTCTCATTATTATTATTAACAGTGATTGAGTCTGTAGGATATGTGTTTCACAGTGATAGTGTACCTCTGGATATTGAAGATGAAGACTGCTGCTAAAAGAAATATAACCAGTCAACCTCTTTCATGTAGTAAATGTTCTGATAGGTAAGTAAGATATGTGGATAAAGAATGATGCCTTTCCTTAACTTATTTTCTAGCTGAAGTTTACTTGACCACACATACATACATAACCATGCATACATAGCTACAACTTAACGCCTTTATTTACCTATATTTTTAATATGTATTTACTTATATTTTAAGTGAGAGAGGAAGGGAGGATGAAGGAGTGGGAGAGAAACATCATTGAGAGAAAGAAACATCAATCGGTTACTCTTGCCATTCACCCCGACCCAGGACCAAACCTGCAACCTAAGCATGCACCAAGCATGTGCCTTCACCAGAATTGAAGAGCAACCTTTCGCTTTGTGGCATGATATGTAACCACGTGAGCCACACCTGTCTGGGCTAGATGTTTTTTTGAATGAGTGAAAGCATAATTGAAAAATGAAAGTTGTTCTTAGGATCATCATGACCTGGCATGTCAACTATTGTAATAAAATGCCTATTATCTATTGCAATTCTAGACTTACTCCCTTGAGATCATCTGACAAAATGTCTTTGTATTGCTGTTAGCTTCAAATGACCTGTGGGTGGGTGCTTAGGATACATCAGATATGCTCTTTATGTTTTCTGAGATCTTAAGTGAAATATTATATTGAGTTCTATGTCCCACAGTGATCAAACTATAAAAATAAATTTCCCACATCAGAGAGAAGCAGCAGCATATAAAATGTAGGTTTGTGAAGGAAAGGTAATTTCGTTTAACTAAAAAGTAGATTAATGTGTTTTGTGATCATTTTTATTCTATTGTTTTGGCTGAACTTATTAAAATTTAATAGTAACTTTTGATTAATTGTTTGAGTTTCAGTTAAAACTGGGGTAAACGTAGTTGTCTGTGCAAAATATGGCAGACAGAATTATTTGGGGAAATTACTGACTATCTTGAAAATGTGCCAAAGTGTTAAAAAGAAAATTAACTCGAAGGTAGCTATGGGTCATTAATTGAGGGAAGGCTGATGGAAAACTGCATTTAGCACTAAATTTCAGAAACATTTGGAAAGAATAGTGGACAGCCAGTCGTTATTGTTTTTACTTTTTTAAATTTTATTTCAGCAATGTGTTCCCACAACCAACAAATCAGATTGTCCCTATAAAGATTAGATTAATGTAAATAGGTGTATATTTTCCCCTCATTTGCTTTGGTAAATTAAAATGTTCATTTTAGCTGCTTCCTGCACAATTTTAGCTGCTAACAGAGATTTGAGTTCACAAATATTTACTGAGCTTATATACTGTATGCTTGGAATTTCTCCCGGCACATTCTTGTCAGCACTGCACCCAGTGCTGGAAATTTAAAAGCAATTTATGGTTCATAGTTCAAGGAGCCAAGAGTCCCAGGATGGTGAGGATTGAGCTGTTAAAAGCTAGAAAGTAGTGAGAGTGGAACTGAAAAGACCAGGTAGGCAGTGTAGAGAGATCTGAAAGCCATGCTCATGTATTTGGGTAGTATGGGCTGAGTAACAGGCTTGTATTTTAAAGGATGATAACAGTTATCTGTTATTTTGTTTGCGGAGTATGTTCTGGGGTAGAGGGGAGAGGGAGCAGGCCAGGCTTCCTATATTCTCAGTATAGGATTAGCATGAGTCTCAGACATGGTCCATTCAAGCACACCTTCCTCTGGTCTTTCCAAGAAGACATATGACAAATTGAGCATAGCTAAGAGTTATCGATTCTAATCAAGTATTTGGGACTATGAAGCCTTTTATATTAGTCACATTACTGAATTGATTAAATATAGATGAGAACACCACTATGAGAACAAACAAAGAGGCCTGGGGATGTGAACCAACCAGGGTGTAGGCAAAGCTGAAGGAGAGCTACAAATAACAGACTCTGCTAGCTGCGTGGTTGGGTCCAGCCATGCTGAAACCCAAGGTTCCTCCTGAATTTGCAGTCATTTGGCCCAATAATTTTTTGTTTGTTTCAAGTAATTGGCGTTAGGTTTTTGTTCTTTCATCTGAAATAATTATAACTAATGAAATTATCCTGTTGAGAGAGATAATTAAAATGCTGTAGTGTAATTTTGTTAAAAGCTTGATGTGCAAGGACCTGAACAAGGAACATTTTAAAAAATCAGAGCATTCGGATGTAAAACCGGAAGGATCTAGTAATTCATTGTGAGGATAAAAGAGAGTAAAAATTAATGATTACTTCAAAGATATTAACTAAATAGAAAAAAATATGGGGAGACTTTTGGATAGTTAAGGGGTGACAGTTTTATTTTGGGAACTTTAAATTTTGGATATCCATTTGAAATTAAAGTGAGTTTTTATAAGGTATAATATAGGTCTGATACTGAGGAGAAGTACTAAGTCAAAACATAGATTTAGGATCTGTTAAAAGGTGTAGAAAGGAGATACTTGGAGTATATCAAGGGACAAAGATGTGCTACAGATAGGGATTGAGATCACTATAAAATCAAGAATACAGCCTTATCACCCAGCAATTCCACTTCTGGGTATTTATTGGAAGAAACCCAAAACACTAACTTGAAAGAATATCACATTGAGGCATTATTCATTGAAGCTATATTCACATTGAAGCTATATTCACTGAAGCATTATTTATAATAGCCAAGATATGGAAGCAACCCAAATCTCATCAATAAGCAATTAGTAAAAAGTTGTTGTATACATAACTAATGGGATATTGCTCAGCCATAAAATGTATGGACTTTTACTGTTTGTGAAACATGGGTGGAACTAGAATGCATTATGATCAGTGAAATAAGTCAGTCAGACAGATACCTACTGAATGATTTCACTTCTATGTGGAATATAAAGAAGAAAATACACAAACAAGTATTTTAAACATGGCACTTTTTAAAAAACTTTATTTATTTATAGAAAGAGTGGAAGGGAAGGAGAAAGATAGGGAGAAAAAAAAAACAATGATTATTTCTAAACCCCCAGCCTAGGCATGTGCCCTGACCAGGAATCAAATCGGCAACCTTTTGTTTTGTAGGATGTGGCCCATTCAACTGAGCCACACTGGTCAGGACCAAACAAAGAAGATTAAAACACACTCAAAGACACAGAGAACAAAATGGGGGTGGCCAGAGGGAAGAAGGTTGGCAGACTGGGTAAAGAGGTAAAAAGATTAAGAAATACAAATGAACAGTTACAATATATTCATAGTGATATAAAGTACAGCATAAGGAATGTAGTCAATGATATTGTAATAACTATGTGTGGTGCCAGGTGGGTACTGGAAACATTAGGAAGAACATTTTAAAAGTATATAATCAGGTATACTCTATGGTATACACCTGAAACCAATACAAAATAATATTGAAAGTAAATAAATAAATAAAAGAAAGAAAGAAAATAAATACACCCCCAAAAATGCAGTTTAAGCAAAGTGAGGGTTGATAAAAGATTCACAGATCTTGCTTATAAAATATCATCAACACTATTTTCAAGAATTGTACAATGGTGAGAAGGTAATGGATTTTAGAAAGAATAGGGATAACAAAATGAAGCCAGTACAGGCAAATCAACTTCATAAAAATAAATCTGTAGGATGATACCTACAGAAAGACATGTTGGATAGTTTGTGTTAAATTTTTGTTACGAATTTATGGAAGCGGGAGGAGTAGGAAGTGAAGGAGGAGGAGAGATAGTAAAAGATTAAAGCCACAGGAGAGAAGTAAGCTAACTTTCATATGATTCTGGAGGAGGCAGAAGGTTACAGCCTTGGAAAGGGAAGGGAGTAGTTTCACGTGAACCAGGAGGAAATCAAAAATGAAAGTGGAAATTAATTTTAGGCAAAAGACAGGAAAGAAGAAAATATTATTATTATTTTTTACCTTGATGAGTAGGAGGCTGAGGTGATGGGCTGAAAGTAAGGCCAGTGAGATGTGAGGCTTGAAGTTCAAAAGAGTGACAGTTGAAAATAGAAAAGGGGTTAGATGAGTTGATCAGAATACATTTTTTAAAAAATCTATGAATATAGTGGAGTTGTGAGAGAAAGTTGGAAACTTTCTGTTTGTGCTGGAGTCTTTCCTTCAATATTTGCCTTAATAATGTTGATCTGCATGGAGCTGGTTCTGAGAAATGAAATGATTGGGAGTATTGAAGGTTTATTTTGACAAGGTGACTGTGGTAGAAACTTAGAATAGCAAATGAATTAAAGCTGAGGGCAAAAAATATGGTTGAGTGCTTAACATCATAGGCACAATACTCAGACTGAATCCTTTGTGAAATTAAATGCCAAGGGGGTGATGCATGGAATAACAGGTTCAGCAAGGGAGGGTTAGCTGGAAGGAAAATGAGAGCAGAGTATCATCTCAAAGAGATGTTATCTTCCCTCTTTTCCTTTCAATTTTGTCTATTTGATAAAATGGATATTAGCTTAACATATTGTGGTCATCATTTCACAATGTATGTAAATCAAACCATCATGCCTTCAACTGATACAGCAATGTATATCAATTATTTCTCAATAAAACTGAAAAAAATTATAGAGAAGAGGCTGTAACACAATATCCAGTTACTAAAACTCATATATCCTGTACCATGACAAGTCCTGAGATGTATCTATAGATAAATAGTACTATAAAATACCTGTAATACTATACATATCATTAAAAACTCAAGTGGAATAGAGTTGAAATTAATTGTCATGATGGGGGTTGAGTTCTAAAAACTAGGGTATTGAATGATTTAAAAATGCAGATATGATGAGGCATTTTGAAAGTTGAACAAATTATATGAAATCAGGAACTTTTTACAGATTGCCTATATGCAAGAGGAGAACATGTTCCAAAAAGTATTTTATTACACACTTAGAGTAATACATAAAGGTACATACCAGTAATATTTTCTCAACTTTAAAATGAGGAGTGTGCCATATTTAATATTCTCTAAAACACAAGTTCTGTAGTATTACTTCCAATAAGTCCTTGTTTCATTGATAAATATAAGCAGCTTATTTTTACAGCTAAGGTTGTTTTAGTTCAATATTCCTCTTTTTTAGATGGCCATGCTTAAATATTGTATTTTATGTAGTGGCAGTGTAACCTCTGAAAAAAGAAGTAATAGTATTTTTACCTTTCAAGAAAAGTAGTTGCTCTTATAGTACTTTGTGATCTACAATTTAACAAATGACATCCATGCAAAGCATTTGGCAGAGAGACTGAATGCAGGAAAGTGGGGAGGGTTAGAGATTATAAACAAAACTGCATTAACGCTAGGCTGTAGTCACTTACAGAGAAAAAGAAAGCATTAGATCAAGTTTAAATGGACACCATTAATGGGAGTTATGGGCACACATCTCAAGACAAACATACCACAAAGAATTTATAGAACACCTCTCATAATTGGAAAAAGACAGATTTTACAATTATCCTCAAGAAAGGCCACCAACAGAATACAGTACACAGCTTTAGTGTCAAGAGAAATGTATGAAACAATAGGAGGACTTAGTTGAAATTGGAAGAAGAAAAGAGGAGAAAACATGGGCTGTACAATAGAACAGAACAGCAAATAGCCCTTCTTGGAGTTAATACACCGCAAACATGCAGATGGTAAACTGAAATTAAAATGGTATTTAATCTCTGCTCAAAAAAAGGCAAAGAGCCAAGTAATATTCTATTGCATATACGTACGGAATTTCTTTATCCAGTCATCTACTGATGAGCATTTGGGCTGCATCTTGGCTGGTGTATTGTTTCTAGAATATAATCACACTAATTTAATAAACATTCTTGTCACATAAGTAAATCGGTGAGTGTTTTGGAATTCTTATTACTTTAAATAAGTACTTTTTTAAAAAAAAATGTTAAAGTACAGTTGTCTCCATTTTCCCCAAACCACTCTCTCCCACCCCACCAACACACAGCTTCCACCCTCAATCCTACCGCCTTTATACATGCTCCCTGAACACCCCTCCCCTTCTTTCCCTGTTATTCCTCTCCCCCTCCTCTCTGGTTACTGTCTGTTTGTTCTTTATTTTAGTACCTCTGGATACATTTTGCTTGCTTATTTGTTTTGTTGATTAGGTTCCACTTATAAGTGAGATCATAAGGTATTTGTCTTTCACCACCAGGCTATTTCACTTAGGAAAATGCTCTCCAGTTCCATCCATGCTGCCAGGAGGGGTGGGAGCTTCTTTCTTCCTGCTGTGTAGTATTCTATTATGTAAATGCACCACAGTTGTTCATCCACTCATTTACTGATGGGCACCTCGGTTGCTTCCAGAACTTGGCTGTTATAAATTGTGCTGCTATGAACATTGGGGTGCATAGGTTCTTTTAGTTGGTGTTTCAGGGTTCTTAAGGTATAATCCCAGCAGTGGAATTGCTAGGTGAATAAGTTTATAAAGATTAATCTTTACCTTTGTTTATCTTCAATTTGATAAAAATCACTAAAGTATCATTTAGCAGTTTCAACTTTATGTCAGATTTATATTAAATGTTTGCATATTTTGTGAAAGAAAATTATAATCTATAAAATATCTAAGGATTGTGTCTTTTTAAAACCACAAAATATATTAGATGTGAATTTCATGCTTTCTTGTACAATTCCTACCACTTTATACACATGTACAAAGTTTTTTGTTGTTTTCTTCCCTTTTTCTGCTTTTATGTTTTGAGACTCAGAATCATCAGTCATTTGAATTATAAAAAGAGTAAATATTTAGGACATTTGGTAAATGTTCTATTCTGCTACCTTAAAGATAATGTATTTGCATTCACTGCCAGTGTTAAATATTACTTAAATTATTCTTTAAATATTATTGAAATGTCTCATAAAGAAGAGTCTCATTTTTCACCTTATAATGACTTTAGAAATGGTACAGAGTTTCCTTATAAATAAATGCCATTTCCCATATATTAACGTCTTACATTAGTATTGGCATGGTAAATTTAAGGTGTCTATTAAAATCTCCAGTGTAGCTAGATTCCTACAGTAAGTTACAATCTAAAAGAGAGTCACAGGTTAGGTATATAAATTTGGTAGACTTTATAAACAAGATGGTAGGTAACATCACGAGATGAGGTAAAGTAATGTAGGATGTAAGTTCTATAGAAAAGATAAATGTGAGTATGTTTGGGGTAGAGAGAAGGATCAAGAACCCAATTTGGAGACACTGAGATGCCTGGATAAGGAAGACATAGAATGAAAATTAGTGATGGTGAAACTGGTGAATAATAACTACAGGAGTCTCGGAAGACAAGTATTTCAAGCAGGGAGTAGACTACTCTGTTAAATGCATTGAAAGAGAGCTGATTATGTATCTCAAGATTTGTCAGGCTTTGTCAGCATAGTGGCCAGTGATAATATGAAAATGAGTAGTTTCATGGAATGATATCAATATAATCCATACAAAAAAGAGAAAGTGAAAATATTACAGCAGGAATAGAGAACTTGTTTAACTTGTGGAGCAACATATCTCAAAATCTTGGTGGGGTACAGCACCAAGCACTTTTTTGTATGTTCCCTTATCTACATATGTGTTGTTTGGATAACCTATGCTGGACTTGACTTTGCCTGTTGAGACTCTAAGCTTCCAGTTGTGTTTAGAATTTTATTCTTCATATCTTCATTCTAGGGCACAGGATGAAGATCTAGCACTTATGATGAATTCTCAAGGCACATTATAGGATTTCAAGAAAGCAAACAATTGGTAGATGCAATTTTAAAGCCTCTGCATTATGTCATATCCATTAGCATTCTAGTAAGCAAAGTCCTTTAGTCC
The DNA here is from genome assembly GCA_004027735.1 of Carollia perspicillata. NCBI lineage: Eukaryota > Metazoa > Chordata > Mammalia > Chiroptera > Phyllostomidae > Carollia > Carollia perspicillata. The sequence continues at coordinate 40,330 of PVKM010002016.1, read as the reverse complement.
TGTGGCTATGTCTAATATGAACAGGGCTTGAAAATGTGCATCAAACCTAGAGGAGGTACTGAAGACTCATATGGAAATTATGGTAAAGTCTGCCACAGGGCCATTATAGCAAGTAAATGTTCATTTTTTCTTGTGAATTTGGAGTGTGATGGCATGGTTATGTCCTGAGGAGAGCGATTATAGAGATAAGGAAAACAAAAATAACTCAAGAGTAAGTGAGGCTAACTGCAGAAGCCAAGTTCTTTAAGGAAAGTGAGAAGAAATGTAATCCAGTGCACAAATTACAGGACTGAGTTTCAGTGGGACCAGGAGCAACTGCCACACTATGATGGAAGTGAAAATGGAAAACTGGCAGACTAGTAGTTTGGTGGTGAGCTGATAAGATAGCCCATTTTGATGAAATCTCGTACACTCCTTCTTGCCCATATTATCCTCTGGCTCTTATTTCTTCTGTCCCTGAATAATGACTTTTTCTAAGACTATGTCTTAGCGACCATCCTTTTAACCAGATAATTCTCTGCTATAACTCATGCAATAAGTTCAACCATTTATGTATGCAAATAAAATCAAATCAGTACCTCAAGCCTAAAACTCTCTCATTTGTGATCTATTTTTTTATCACAAATTGCCAGTCAGCCTCAATGGCACATTTCCTTAATTACTTAAACAAAATATACAAATTAATGAAAAAATTCAGCTATTATTCCTTCTCTTTACATTTATCTTAATCCTTTCTCTCAATTTACCAGCCTGCATGGCCTGAAATCTCAGGTTTACATGGTCTCTCCCATCTTTAACATATTTTTCATGTGGTCTAGATTTGTTGATTTTAATATTGTATCACATGAAATATTATAGTTTTATGTATACTCCACTTCTATACATTACTTTGAGAACTTAATACAATTATTTACATATTTAATTTAACCTAAATGAATGAGAGGTTCCTAAATGACACATAATATATATAATAAATATATTCACATGCATAAATATATTTTGTATATATATATGTATTTTATGGATCAAATATATATAGGGCATATAATGTATATATATATAGTGAATATATTTTGTAACCATATACGTGTGTGTGTGTGTGTATGGTATTATTCTAGGTCTGAATCAATGAGAGTCTCAGCAGAAAGAAAGCAAATGGTTAAGAAAAATGGCTGGTTGAATATGTTTAATAAGGGAAGACTTGTTGCAAAACTATGTGTAGAGGTAAAGTCAACCAACAAAAAGTGATGCTGTGTCTTAGGTTTAGCAGCAAAGGGGCTGGTGTCATCTCTTGGTCTGAACAGGCAAATGATGTAGCCACCAGCAGACCCCAGAGACTATAGCTGTAACACAGGCTGATAGTAAGAGTGTTGATCTTCAAAAATGCCACAGCCATTCTATCAGTGGGGATCTATGTTCACTGACTTGTATTATGTTTGTGTACTTAGAGGCTTGGAAGGAAGTAAGAAGTAAAGATGAGAGTGAAACTGTGATATTCATGCTTCTCAATAAGTGCCTTGTTTTAAAACCTAGCTTTTATTTAAAGGCTTTAAGTTCAACTTAATATCTGTTATTCCATTAAAAACCTATTAATTGTAATATAAAATAATAGATGAAATATGATTTCATTTACATAAAGGTGAACACATACTTTGATTAATAAATGTAAAAATACATATGGCATAAATGATATAAAATATCAAAATGGATCTGAAGGTGGAAGGGGGCATGTACAAGTAGAACCAATGGGTAAAGAGTGCCCTGTTTCCAGGGAGCAGGGTGTTCTGTTTTGGGCAGATGGTAGACAAGTGTTTGTATTTTAGTCTTTAAGTCCTATATACATATCACTTATTTACCCCTACACATTATAATTTCTGAAAGAAAATAAAATTTAGTTAGCCATGGGACTAGCTTTCTCTATTTATTACCTCTGTATGATGTTATATGTTAATATCTCATAATGAATCATATAATATTACCCAGAGTAAAAGTCAAGCTTAACTGGTATGTAATTCGTACCCCATTCTCTTCTTTAAGAATCTAGGATATTTTCCATTTCTAGTTATTGCCTCATAGATACCAATCAGTCATGTTCTCATAAAATTTACTGGGGGTACCAAAGATCTCAGCAAGAATATTTTAAAGACATAGGGCAGTTCAAGAGAGAAGCTTGCTAAAACGTTTTCTCTTTCCCAGTTTTCTAATAGAAATGTGTCATTCTACAGCCTGTACCTGTCTGTTTTTTAACTGGATTTGCTAAGAAAATTTAAAATAGTAATCAGTGTATTCCCAGTCCATTTTTTGGGCCATGTCTCCCAGACCTTGAGTTTCTTTTGTATAGCAAAATATGTAAATCAAGGAACTGATTTGATACAAATAAATAATAAATCATAGTGAAACACATTTTTATGTTGCCAATCCAATGTAACTTATATCAATGACAACTACTATTACCACTATTATGTAATAAAAAACAATACATTAAGACTAAGAAGAATAAAGGACAATATATCAGAACAAAAATAATTTCTTACCATGAAAAATCCGTTGTTGACTTCATAACACATGACATGTATGAATAGATTTATTTTTATCATTTTTTTATTTATCATTGAACAGAGACTATGTCACCTGGGGGGTGGATGGCATAAGACAACCACTCTCCATGAACACTCTGATTTGAATTAGATGGGCATCATAAGTATAAATTGTACGTAGATATTGGAACACTTTATATGAAGATTAGCTTTGGGGATTTTAATGCTAATGTAAAGCAGTATATAGTTTGTACAAGTGATAGAAATTCTAGGCCTCTGTTATGTTTTTAATTGTTCAAGCCAGAGAGAAACAGAATGCATGCTGAGATAAATGTGATTGCTCAGAAAGCAATTTTTTAGTGAAATCATTTTATTTAAAAGGTACTCACCATGAGGAAAAAAAACACTATAATTTCACTAATTGAACTCTGAACCTAAAATACAGCAACAAAGAGAAGAAACAATTAAAGACAGAAATGATCAAATCAAATTAAATAGTAGTTTCTCCTTGTAGATTTGATTTGCATTTCCCCAACAGCTAGTGAAGTTGAGCATCCTTTCATGTATCTGCTGGATGTTTGTATGTCGCCATGGGAGAGGTGTCTGTTCAGGTTCTCTGCCCTTTTTCTAATTGGAATTTTCGTTTGGTGTTGAGTTATATGAGTTCTTTATGTATTTTGAATATTAACCCTTTGTCAGACATGTTGTTTGCAAATGTCTTTTCCCATTTGACTAGTTTCCTTTTTGTTATGTTGGAGGTTTATTTTGCTGTGCAGAAGCTTTTTAGTTTGATACAGTCCCCTTCATTTATTGTTGCCTTCACTCTTCTTGCCTTTGGAGTCAAATTCATTAACTCCTCTTTAAGACCAAAGTCCATAAGTTTAGTATTTCTGTATGCTTTCTTCTAGTTTATTATTTTTATTATTTCAGATCACATACACATATATATAGACACATATAAATATATATCCATGTATATCTATATATGTACACATATATGATCTAAAATAAATGACATATGACATAGCTATATGATCTGAAATAAGTTCTATATATGACATATGTATATGACCGCCTCGCACCTGTTAGAATGACAGTTACCAATTGTTGGAGAACAATTGTTGGAGAATTTTTGAAGAAACAGGAGCTCTCATTCACTGCTGGTGGGAATATAAACTGGCATGGCCAGTGTGGAAACCAATGTAGAGGTTTTAAAAAAAAATTGAGAATAGAGTTACCATGTGACCCAGCAACCCCTCCCCCAAAAATTTTAAACATTTATTCACTAATATATGCAGCATTTTCATGGTGGCCAAAATGTGAAAATAGCCAAAGTGCCCTTCCAGAGGTGATCAGATAAGGAACATGTAGTGAGTGCATATACACAATGGAATGCTACCTCCCATAAGAAAAGATGAAATACTGCCCTTTGTGACAACATGGATAGGCCTTGAGAATATCATGTTCAGTGAAAAAAATTAATCCAAAAAAATTAAGGGCATATGATTTCCTTCATATGTGAGATATAAAATTGACACTCATAGACATAATCAACAGCATGTCAGTTACCACAGGGAAGGGGCATAGGGGAGTAAGTGCAAGTTAGAGGGGCCAAATGTATGGTGACAGGAGATTATTTGACTTTGGGTGGTGGGCACACAATGCAATATATGGATCACATATCAGAAATATTGGGCCTGTCTGTAAGGTTTCCAGCCATGTAATATGACAAATAGAGACATTTATTGATGAAGATACAAGATAGAAGAAACATCATACATAGGACAAAAACACCTCAGTCCCCTTCAAAGTAGATACCTTGCGACCTCACACAGTTCTCCCAGTCACCATCAGTTGCCCTGTCGTATTTTTCTGAATCATATCCACCGTCTGAAATCTCTTCCCTTTCAAAGGTGATTTTAGTTTGGGGAAAAGTCAGAAGTCACAGGGCACCAAATTTGGGCTGAGGTGTGGCTGAGTCACCTGGGTGATTTGATGTTTTGCCAAAAAAACTCCAGGAGATATGAGAGCTGGCATGTTATTGTGATGAAGCTGTCAATCACTAATTCTACCTAACTGCAGCCTTCTGAATTATCCTAATATTTCCACAGTGGAATGTTCAATCTTACTGCAAAATCTGACACAGATTCGTTGCTCTAGTTGCTCAGTCATTTTGAACGTGACAGCCACACAGTACACATGCTCACTCAACCACATCTACCACCCCCACTGACAAGGAAGTCATCGTTGTTCAGGCATGTGCATTCCTGTCCACTTTCCTTGGTTGCCAGGTTACATTGATGTCACAAAATCCTTTTCACATTAACAATGGTTGGACTTCTTCCCAACAGACCTCGCATACCTATATAATTTTTATTAATGAATGTCACCCCAATAAATTTAATTTAAAAATTGAGTAGTAGTTTAATCCCTTTGGGAAAATGTGTATTCAAGCATATTTCTAGTGAAGACAATCGAAGGAGGAGGTCATGAGGGAACACAGGAAACAGCTAATAGGTTCCAGTGTGTTTCTGAACACATAGAGCCTAGGGACAGTAAAAGGAGATGTTTTGACTTTCTATAAAGGCAGGAAAATATTTTTTAAATGTATTTATAGCCAGATACCCATTGCTGAGCTCTAGGGCATATATGTAATCTGAAAACATAGACTATAAAAGAGTGAGCTTTGTTTTACGAGAGCTTACATGCAGTCTAAACTGTACGACATGAAGCATAACACTGGTTCAATTACTAACTTGTACTAATGTCCTGAGAGCATGACACCATCACCCCCAGTTATACTTAGAAAATATTAGTACTTCACACCAAAATTTTAGAAAAAGTAACACAGCCCCGAAGGACGCAATTTCGATATCCCTTCCGTGTAACAGCAGCAATTTTAACATAAAGTTGTGTGAAAAACAACCTTAAGAAGAAGCACTGATAATTATGACTATGAGGATTAAAACTTTTTCTTTTAATTTTTAGAATTATTTGCATAATTGTCCTTTATTAGTAAATGTCTTTATCTAATAAAGGCCAATTTAACTTATTTTATAGATAGAAAAACTGACAGAAATTCTCTATTTAAAGAGAAATATGTGAAGGTAATGAAAAATAAAGATCATGAGAAAATGTAATGGATTGTTTAGTTTCCTTAATGCCAGGCCAAACAATGCACGCTACTAACTCCTTGCTGGGTTTTGGTAAATGTTAGTGCATTTCAATGAGTTTAGAGTTGTGTCCCTTGTGATATTCGAACATGCTAAACTGTTAACAGAGGTTAATGCGGCACTACATGGTGGAGCTATAATTCAGCTTAGTTGTTCCTTTCATGTAGTGAGGCGATCAACTTTGAGTAAAGGAAATCTTAGGTCTTATCACTAATTATTATAAATACAGCTATATTCTTTGATGAGCATTGTAAATAAAGATGGTTCTGGAAGAGAAAAAACTTGAAATAATAGTAGAATTCAATATGTTTTCTATTGCCTGGGCATAGTTTTAACTATCTAATTTGCCTAAATTATCTCTTGGTGTCTTTTTAAATTGAAAATATAACCTTACCCTCACCATTCCATTAACTGCCTATAATCTTTGGAATTGTTTATACTTTATCTAGTTCCCTTTTGGGCTGCCTCCCCAGCCAAGCCTACACATTATGGCACTGCTTCAGGCTTATTACTATGATGTAGGAAGTTATTAAAATATGTTAATTTACTTGACTGAGATAACCTTACAATAAACCTTATAACTTCCTGCCTTCCAGGCTGTCCACACTATAAAATACCTGGAGAAAGATATTTTTTTTTCTGAAATCAAATAGTTGTTTAGAATACATGTGTATATATTCTAAATATACATATATATTCATTTTAAATATATATTTATTCTAAATATTATTCTAAAATTGTTTTAAATATATATTCTAAACAACTAATATATAAAACCTATATATGCATTATATATATAAAGGTTTTCTCTTGTGACTGTGACCATTTCCACAGTGTCAGTGCTCTAATTTAAGTAAAATAATCAGTCGGCACTGACATGTATTGAATGTTTGCTCTGGGTCAGGAATTCTCTTATACACTTCGCATGTTCTATGATTGCCTGTGTCTTACACATCAGGGCTGAATGGTTGAATAACTTTTACATCATAGAACTAATCAGGAGCACTCCTTCCCCGGCTTCCTGGCTCCATGGTCAGTGCCCTTAGCTGCCATAATATGTGGCCATTTAAATGTTATCGCAGGTAAAAAGAGGAACAGTTCTACCACGGTTAAAAGAATCAGTACCATTTTATAAATATGATTCTAGTGAAATGCAGATAGAAGCTTGGATTTGCTTCTTTGGGAAAGGAGGAGTGACTGGAACAGTTTTTAAAAAATTAGGGGACTTGGTAATATTTCATTTTCAAGGAGCAAACGCTGCTGGCCCAAGGACAAACACATTTGGAAAAGACCTTTACCTTGGCACATATAATCATGTGATCTCTATTTCCCTAATTCTCACTTTCACCCCATCCTCTGTGCTCCTCTGATTGAAATATTTATGTTCCTTGAAGAAATCAGGACCCTGATCAACCTTGGAGCCTACACACAAGCTGTTCCCCCTGTTCTTTTCATGGCTCATTCTAGTTTTCTTAGCCGTATCTCTTAAGGCGCATTTCATCTGATATTGCTGCTTTAACTGCAAAGGCTAGGCTAAAGATCACATTTAACACACAAAACTCCATTAAGCAAAACAGTTCGCCCATTGAATGTTAATTTGTTTATTTCTCTACTAAAAAGACACGAGCTATCTCTTATTTATCAAATAAGAGATATTCAAAACATCTAATGGATACTCATTTGGGGACCTGACACAAATATGAAGTTTGTTTTCACTTCCTCTGACTCTTCCATGGCCTTAGCCTTTCTGAACGGGATGAGGATTCATGAGCTGTGCTTGGCTTGGCTCTCTGAGCTGCGAGAATGGAGTCGGTGGTGAAGCCCAGAGCCAGCTGGTGGAAACTTTTAATAGGTGGTTGAACGTGGCTGTCTCACAACCAAAATTCCCCTGGCTGCAGCACCGAGGCAGAGTTTATGACACCCCTGCTGTGACAGGCACTACAACTGCAGTTTGTGTCTATGTCATGGAGATGTGAGAGGCTCCCAGGAGCACAGTAAGTGGGATGGCCACTTTGGATGCCTGTGGACAGTGATTGCGTGCCAGAACATAAAGAAGTCATTTTCAAAGCCACACAGATGCACACTACCTGAACATCAGTTCTGTTTATAACCCCAGTTTGCTGTGCATAAGAGGCAACCAGCTCACAGTTATTGAAATACGGAAAAGGGGAGGAGGTTGAGGTGGGAGACAAGGAAGGATGGTGGGAAATATTTTACCAAATTCCAGGAAATAAAAGAATAAAAAGTGGTCATATCGTACACTAAAATACAAGGTCCACGCCACCAAGACCAGGGCTCTCAAATTCTGCATCCTTGCATTAATGTAGTATCTGGCTTGTTGTAGTGTCATGAAATCCAATTTCCCTTTTACCCTCTTCCCCTAGTAAAGTTAGCCAGGATTTATATATATATTTCAGAATTTCATAACAAGAACTAACTTTTAAGTATAATTTTTCATAGATGGAAACATAAAATGAAGCCTGTATTGAGTTCTTGTTTCTGTAGTTGCAAATATACTTTTACATATTGGGATTATGAGGAACCCTTCAGTGTTAGAACACTAATCTTAGAGACCACAATCAATAGAGCAGCATGCACGAACACTGAGAATTGTATTCCTGAGCAGAGACTGAGAAACTCACCATCGGTAACCCTGACTATATTTCATGGCCTGTGAGTAAGCTCACAAGGTGGGTAAGTCCAGGGAGTCTTGTGAAGGCAAAATTAGGAAGCTAAGATGTAGGTTATTTAACAGTAAAAGAAAGACTGAGAACACTCATAATAAAATAAAATGATGAGATAGAATTTGAGAAAAATAAAATGTCAGTAGCAATTATTAATTTATGAAATAATAAAAGCAGCCTACTCTGTGTTGAAGGTAATGCCTCAATGAAACAAAGTTGCTACCTCCGTGATGTTTACCTTCCCAAGGGGAAGACAGGCTGCATGGAGTCGCGCGCATACAAATGAATGTAGTGATGTGTTACCTGAAAATACGTTATTAAAAAATAGGAGTGTAGAAAATGAGGGCTGGAATTGGAGAGGGTGATGAATTGTATGTAAGGTAGATGATCAAGAAATTCTCTCAGCAGAGGTGACCCTGGGGACAAGATCTGAAGGAAACCACGGAGGGGCAGAGACATGGGGAACACAGCGGGTGAGGGTCCAGCAAGTCCAGACCCAGAGGAGGAAGGAGGCTGAGCCAGTCCATGGAGAGCACTGGCCAGGGTTGTTGAGGAAGATAGACCATGGGGAAAATTGAAGGAATGAATTAAAAAAAGAAATCACATGCCATGTTCTTCCATCATAAGAGTTTAGATCGATTTCACTCCAAGTGTGGTATTTGGCCATTGCATCGTATAAGCAGAAGTCCACCTACTGCCCAACCATACATCGGCCAAATGTCCAGAGCATTTTTAGCTCTGACACTATCCACAGGGATAGATTAGAAATTATCTGATTTCTCCTGTCCTAAAAATTATAATCAGGCCTAAATTCAGTAACCTCTCAGTAAATCCTCAAGATGAATGCAGTTCAGTTTGTGAAATGGCATAAAAATGTACAATCACAGTAAAGAAGAAGTTTTAAATATTGCTTAAACTCCAATGTAGTCCATTCAAAAAATGAACACATAGCAAATATCCTCAAAATATTTTTCAAATGAAAAAATCCTTCAAGTATACATAACCCATGCTATTTGTTATAATTTTAATAGCCTATACAGAAAGTGACAGCACTCATGGTCATGATAATAATTAAATGAAATTTGTTGTTCAATGAAAATGAAACTAAACAAAACCAGAAAGGAACCCCCTGGTTGAGCCAGTACCAGTGTGAAGGCAAATGCAAGGTGCTGTCCATTAGCAAAGGTTGGAAGAGGAATTAACATTACAAATAAGAAGGCTTTGCAAATTATTTTTTATATAATTTCTCTTCTAGGAAAATTTAATACCTACACAACTTTCTATGAAATTAAGTAGCAAAATTAAGAAAGTTTTCTTGTGACCTCCATCCTTGACTTTGCCTTCACTCTGAAAGGGACAGTACGGAGCAGGCAGCTGGGTATGGTCAGTCTCTAAGCTCCTCCATGCTTCTAATTTTAGAGGAAGAATGTAACTGAAAGAAAGAGTAAAGGTAGAGCTTATCAGGCTTTATCAAACATTATTGCACAAGAAGAGCCGAGTAACAAAGTCCTCTGCGCTTCACAGAGCCAGCGATGCTCAGGCCCATTTCCTGACACTCTGCTGGAAGCTCGCTTCTTCGGAAGGTCAACTCTATTTCAGTGGCTTAGTGAGGGCAGCCAGAGTGTCTTAGAGCATGTCCTGATGCTCCACAGCCTAGCACAGCAAGTGCATGATGTGGGTTTCTGGGAGATGAGACATAATCCCCGGGTTCAAGGTGCTTATCTAACACTTTGTTCATCGACACGCTTAAGGAATAAGCACAAACATTTGAAGAAAAAATAAATAGCATGGCATATCACATACATAGTGCAAAATGCATAGTTCAGTCAGATAAAATCGGGCCATTTCACCAGTAAAGTGGACCTGAATGACTGACACCAAAATTTTAGTTTTGAAAGTGAGGTTTTCTTTCAGAAAGTCAATTTTAGTAAATGCACACTAGTCAAAAATTATTCTGGTTGTTATTCTTTCTCTTGCAAGCATTTCCTTTCTCTTTTAAATGTTTATTTCACCTTCTATAGAGTTGAACATTTTGATCTTAAATGTTTTATCATTTAACTTAATGCAATTACTATGTTCATTCAGGGAAAATTCCCTTGAGAACTGAACTCACAACATTCAAATTTTAGTTTAAAAAACCCAGGATATGTTTGAGATCTGGAGACTGGATTTAAAAAAAAAAAGAATTTAGAAATATGTGGAATGTAAAAACACACCCACATATATCTCTACAAATGTAAATACGCTAACTAGTCACAGGGGAACGTTGCAAAAATTATTCAAATGAAGTTCTGAAGACAATTCCAGGTTTTATACTAGAAGACCAATAACAGAGCCTTTAGTGGCTCCTATAGGACCTAGCTCTTTTTAGCACGGTTTTCACTAGTACTGCAAATCTAAAGACTTTCTTATATCAGCAAACCTTTCACGATTCTTGGACAGGAACGTTTTGCATTGATGCAAAGTGAACATTACAATTTTGTATTCTTTATTTTTATTACTCAGTTTAAAAAAAAACACAAAGCATTTCAGTTTTCCAAACCATGTGGAATCATAGATATAATAAAACAGATTGATGCCAGCTGACAATCCTGAGGATGTGAGGCAGGGGCTCCACGCACTGCGTGTCAGAGAGATGAGTGAAAATAACAAGTAGATCTGTTTCTGGATTTGTCTAAATATCTGTTTATGAGAGCAGCCAATCAAATACAGTATGATTTCTTGAATCTAGCTTTATTATTCAGGATAAGTGAGGCAAAGAATTCATTTAGAATCAGGTGAGAAGAAGGAAATTCTGAATTTTAGCCCTCACACATTAACTGTTTTTAAAAATATGTCTTTTCCTACATACTAATATATAAAAGGAATTGCTATTAACCTGAGATGTCTACAAATCCAATATAACAAGCCTGGCTCTTTGGACCATTTTAAATTTAGTTGAGAGAGGATTTGAAAACCTTGTTACCATGTGAAGAATAATTTAATCCCCAGTGAAAGGAATTAGAGAAAAAAGGATCCCTGCATGCAAAATTACCTTCCAACAAATTCTGCTGTGCTGGAAATAAGATATGGGGGTTTTCTTTGTTGTATTTAAGTAATGAGGAAAGACAGTCCTTTTAATTTAATTGCTTAATACTGGTATATTTCTGTCAAATATATTTTCAAGGAATAAAAATATTGTTCCACTACTAGGTACTTTGTTTTACTATTACATGTTAAGGGGGAAAAAGACATTTTATTTCATATATACATCAGTACCTGTCAGCAATTTGATTTTGTTCAGTAAGTTCAAATTGCAGGGCATGATAGGATATTATATGGCATTTTCTTGAATTAGTGCCTCTGAGGGGTATTAGTGCCTTTGAAATTGTTAAAGCTTCAAGTATTTATTATTTAGTTACTGTGTATTACTAGGACCAATGTGCTCTTAACATTTAATCTTTCTCTTTAATCTGTTTTAAAATATTTGTCTTGAGGCCTGGCAGGTGTGGCTCAGTATATTGAGCACAGGTCTGTGAACCAAAGAGCCACGGGTTCAATTTCCAGTCTAGGGCACATGCCTGGGTTGCAGGCCAGGTTCCCAGTGGAGGGCACATGAGAGGCAACCACACATTGATGTTTCTCTCCCTCCTTTCCCATCTCTATAAACAAACAAACAAACAAACAAACAAACAAACAAATAAATAAAAATTAATAAAAAAATAAAATATTTGTCTTAAGAGCACTTTATATATTTTTGCTGTCTGTATTCTTTAGGAGTTTTTGAATTTGAGTGCAGTCACATTTACTACTTAACACATCAAATTAAATGTCATGTCAGGGTGGGGAGGGATTGTCTTCATATTTTAAAAGTATTTGAAGCAACTCTCGCTAAATTCTAAGGACAAGGAAGCTTCAAGTACAGAGAGAATTAGTATCTCTTTCTATCTTAATAATATACTATCAACAAATGCTCACATCTTTATTTTAAAGAATCAGATAACTTTTGGGATCATTTAGTTGGACATGCAATTGACAACTGGGGCCTCAAATAAATTTAATAAGTTCTCAAAGAAGATAAACAGTACATAAAAGGAAAATTAAAGAGCAAAGCATGTTTTTGCATGTCTAATCTTATGCTGACTCTGACAATAAAATCTCATTAATCTAAGTTTTTAGGTATTTTTAGTTATAAAAGATTTTTTTCAAAATGTATTGAATTTAGTGGGGTGACATTGATTAATAAAATTATATATATTTTATATGTGCAATTCTTTTTTAAGGATTTATTTATATACTTATTTAATTTTTTTTTAGGCAGAGGGGAAAGAAAAGAGACAAACATCAATTTATGAGAGGAACATTAACCAGCTACTGCTCATAAGCCCCCAGTTGGGGACCTGGCCTGCAACCCAGGCATGTTCCCTGACCAAGAATCAAACCAGTGATGTTTTGATTCACTGGCCAACTCTCAATACACTGAGCCATACCAGCCAGGGCAAGTGTAAAATTCCATATACATTATCTATATTGAATCTGTGCTCACCACCCAAAGTCAAGTCTCCTTCTGTCATCGTTTATTCCCCCTTTATCCTCTACTACTTCCCCCACCTTTATTTTATAATAAAAGTTCTGTCCAAGAGACATCCAGCCATGCAATATGAAAAATAGAGACATTTATTGAAGAAAATACAAGATACAAGAAACATGGTACATAGGAAAATGATGCTAGAGTTCCCTTCAAAGTAGGCACCTTGGGACCTCACCCACTTCTCCTAATTGCCATCAACTGCCCTGTACTATTTTCCTAAATCTCTTCCCTTTCAAAGGTGATTTTAGTTTTGGGAAAATCCAGAAGTCATAGGGAACTAAATCTAGTCTGTAAGGGTCTGAGTCGCCTGGGTGTTTTGATGTTTCACTAGAAAATGTTGCATAAGACATGGTACATAAGTGGGCATATTGTCCTGATGAAGCTGCCAGTCACCAGTTGCCCATAACTGCAGCCTTCTGAATCATACAAATAGTTTCCACAGAGGAACGGTCAAGCTAAACTTAAAAATTGATGCAGATCTGTTGCTTTATTTGTTCAGTCATTTTGAATGTGGCAGCCACACAGTACAAATGTTTACTCTATAGCATCTATCACCCCCACTGTCTAGTATAGTAAAGTCATCACTGTTCACACATGAGCATTCCAGTCCACTACCTTTGGCTGCCAGGTTACATCCATGTTGTATGAACGCTTCTCATTATATTAACAATGACTTTCTTTCTCTGGACAGACCTCATTGTAAGTAGGGTTCAAAGAACCATTAGAAGCTAGAGTACAATTAATTTTTTCCCATGCCTTAGTAATAAGTTGAACTTTCCACATTATACTCCCATATTTACATATAATATTAGAAATACAAGGGGGCAGAAATTGAATTTATTTATTAAAATATATATTTTTTACATATTTAAATTTTAATCATCTTCAAAGTACCATGTATTTGATACATTGCACCTATTGAGATTTTTTTCCCACTGCTCAAAACAGTTTTTGAACTAGTTGATTTTGGTGCCTTTTAGTGCTTCTGCTGTTTTTTGTTTAACCTCTTCCACATCCACAAGCCTTTTCTCTTGGCAGACATTTTTTTTCATTGGGAGAAACAAACAAACAAACAAAAAAATGTCATTCAAGGCAAGATTGGGTAAATAGGAGGGATGAGACATGGGGGTCATACCAGTTTTGGTCAAAAACTGCTGAGCACTGAGCGGGGTCTGGACAGGTGCTCATGAATCGGCCATCAAGCCCTGGCTGGTGTAGCTCAGTGGATTGAGCGCGGGCCTTCGAACCGAAGGATCACAGTTTGATTCCCAGTCAGGGCACATGCCTGGGTTGCAGGCCAGTTCCCAGAAGGGGACGCACAAGAGGCAACCATACACTGATATTTCTCTCCCTCTCTCCTTCCCTTCCCCTCTAAAGAAAAATAAAATAAAATCTTAGAAAAAAACACCGAAAGAATCTTAAAAAAAAATGTCGCTGAAGCTGAACACAGCCTCTAAAAACAATGCCAGCTGGTACACAGAAACAGATGGGTTCCTAGAACACTCACCTACCTAGTTGGGGGAAGCCTGTACCACAAGGGGCCCACCTTCCAGAAGATAATTCTATTTTCTTTTTTAGGTTGTCCCTGGTATAAAGTACACTGCAGAATGATGTATATTGTAAACACCAAAGATGTTAAGCAGTGATAGTTTACCCAGGTTCAGATGAGGAATTATTTTTCACATAAGTTTAACACAGATACACAATAAGGGTAATGGCAGCAAGCATACTTTCAAATATGTCATAGGGGGACATGATTATCAAGAAATTTGCTTAACAGTATATAATGTATACTGATTCTATACCTGCATCTATTTAAATATGCATACAAACATTTAGCCACTACTAATCACCAGTCAATAACTCATTTAAATTTTGGCAAATGGAACATAATCAATAATTCCCAGAGCAAACTGTGACATCCTGTCTCTGTACCGAAGAAGAAAAAACACAGGAAATCAGATATTTGTTTTATACCAGTACATTTTGTTTTGGATTATTATAACTAAGGAGAATAAATTATAGCACAAAACATCTCTCCATAATTCACTACTTGATCAATTAGTTCCCTAGGCATTGAGAAATAACAGATATAAATTTTAAAAATTGCACAAAAAATATTTTTGTTCTGAAAAGATCTGAGAAAATGGGAAGGTAACAATTAAATGGAGTAGGTCGCCTTGTACCCTGACAAAGGGCAGATGCCCTAGAAAATCAGGCTTCTTTAAAGCACAACATTGCTTTGAAAATCTTCTGAAATGGTAGTTTTAGGACTAGGATTTTTAAGTTGGATTTTCAGGTTAATCATGACTTACATTAAATTCTAGACACGGGGGAAAAGTGAATTTGATGTGTCATAGCCAATTCAAAACCTTGTGATAATGAAGCGAGTTGAGATATATTTGATAAGTCTTTTCGACATATAGCTGTTATAGCTAGCTTAAAAATACTTATTTTTCAGTATCATAACACGTTATTAAAAATACCAAAAGTTATATTTTAAGAGTACACTTAGCTCATAGAAGTCACACAGGAAAGAGCAAAAGTAGGCTTACAGTTGTTCATATGCAAAGTGACATTTTACATAGTAATACAGTATTAATAACTTATAATATAGGAAGGAATACACTGTTTTGCATGCTCACGACTATAAACCTACTTTCCCACACTCTGTATTTGCTATGTGGATTAACTTTTTTGCAGTGTCCTCACTTTTCCCTTCATCACATCTCACTTGTCGTCATGTCGTTTATCTGAGTGTCTCAAAACTGGTGGGAGGAAAATGGGCAGAATTATGTAGGCAGTATGTCCAGAAGTCTCTCTTACAAAACAGCTTTAGCAAAAGAGAGCACATGGTTGAATGTTCTGCACATGAATTTCTCCTGTCAAGTACGTTATTGAAATGCACACACAGCACATAGACATACAAAGGCAACAACTACAATACTGCATCGAGAACCACAGCATCAAACTATTAATCAGTGTTTTCGTTTGTTTGTTTTTTTCTAGCCTTGGATCTAAATTGTTGAGGTTTTTTTTTTACTAATTAATTTGACAAGTATTTCACAATGCACTAAGTAGGGCCTACGTTGTGGAAGCTAATCTAATCATGTCACTTGTCACTCCACCACAAATCAGAAGGAACAAAAACAAAAATCCTGGGGAGCCTCACTCTTTTTTAAAAGCCAGTAACTGCCAATTCTTGGTTACAGAATGACTAGTGAGAAGACATAGCCACTTGTGCAAATACTCTCTAGTTTTTTTCATTATTAAGTGTAATCGATGACTTGGTTATATAATCTAAGCTTTTGCATTTTCTTTTAAATTCTGTCTTCCTCTATTCTCTTTGACTAGAAGCTGGAACATACTTTAGACATCAGTCCAACTCACTCAGCTTACAAACAGAAAAAGCGAAACCATAGAAGCTAATGACTTGTTTTAAAATAGCAGACCTTTTAAAAACTTTTCATTAAATTTATTGTGGTAACACTGGTTAATGGCATTGCATAAATTTCAAGTGCACAACTTTATAATCCAACATCTGTATACCCTGTTGTGTGCTCACCACCCAAAGTCTAGTGTCCGTCTTTCACCTTGTATTTGAACAGCTTTACCTTTGTCATCCTCTACCACCTCCTTAACCTCTTCACCACCATTCTGTTATCTGTAAATATGAATTTGTTTTTTGTTTGCTTGTTCATTTTGTTTGTTCATTTGCTGCTTTTAAGTCTCATAATCCACATCTGAGTGAAATCATACATTCATGTCCTGTTCCATATGACTTATTTCACTCAGTATAACACTCTCAACATCAGTCCATGTTGTAGTAAAAGACAATAGTATAGCATGCTTTTTGTGGCTGAGTAGTATTCCATTGCATATATGTACCACCTCCTATTTTCCAAGACAGTCATTTGTGGTCACCCACATTCAAGATCTCATCTATTCCTGACATATTTTAAGCTCCATTTCTACTTATTGTTTCATAGATTGTTATTTTTGCATCTTGGTGGGAAATGACAAATAATTGAGAATACACTTAGATAACTATGAGCATTAGTTTCAGACTCACTAAATACATTCAAGTATAGAAAAAGGTGACAGACTACACATCACACCAGCCTCTGTGGTTCAACCGTCTCTACCAGCTTCTTGTCCTTGTCAAGGCTGTTGTCATCTCTAATGTAGTCAACTAGGGAGCTGTCAGTCTTGAATGATATAGCATATGCAAGTGCCCCGACCAGGGTTTTACACACAATAGGGTCTATTAAAGTATTCCTTTTCTTTCTTCTCTTTCTTTTCCAAAGCAGAGGAAATGGCATTTCTTAGGTAATAAATGAAAGCATACCATTTACATTTTGGAGGACAGCTGATTCCTAAAGTAATAGTTTTCGTAAACTGGTAAAATTTTATCATTAAAATAAATGGATGAATTAAAAAGAACATAAATATATAAAGAGTTCATTCACAAAGACATTTTTAAATAATTATTTTTAAAATGTCCACTGGTGGTTACTTTCATAGCTTTTGAGTACATGTGGATACCTATATTATAAATATATTATAAATAGGTAAGTACATACCCCAAATATATCAGTTAACCCTCTCATATGAAAAATAGAATAATTTATTTAATTTCTCTGGCCCTTTCTTGTTCTTTCACCAAAAGTCTGGAGATATATACAGGTTGGGGCAAAAGTAGGTTTACAGTGTAAGTTCACTGTATTATTTATTAATTTAATTTGTATTATTTTCCATATGAACAACTGTAACCTACGTTTGCCAATTCTCTTCTTTTGTAGTCTCTGTAACTTTAAAAATGTACATGTCAACATTGTTTTTTGGTCATTCTGTAAATTTTGATGATCTTTTTAACTCTCTTTGTCCCAATTTTTCTTTGTCAATTTTTTAAATTTTTCTCCTTTTTTTGTTTTTACAGTATCGATAGGATTGACATGTACATTAACATCTGATTTTGCTATGACCAAAAGTGTCCCATTAACAACTAAAATCAGTGCACATGGTTTCATTACTTTGTATGTTCAGTTTTTGAATGACTAGCTTTGGATAAAAGAATATGAAAAGGCACATCTCTAACTGCTTGTTTTCAAAAACCTGACCCCAAAATGCCTCTGTTCTTTGACTATGTTTTCGAGCAGGTTTACTGACTTTCATTTTCCTTTGATTGTTTTGAGAATTTACATTTTAATCTCTAAGACACTGTTACCCCAATTCTGATATTTCTTCTGGAATATCTCTTAACATAATGATTGAAAAAATAATCATCTCCTGGGCCCCCTGTCATCTGTCTTCCCTGTGGGGCCAAGCATTGTGTTTGCATATCTTGGCGTTTTTCTGGTGTTCCTTGATTTTTCAGTCATGAAGAAGGGCTGCATAGCTGATTCATCTTCCCTCTGTGGAGAAAGTAGAAATGTTTATCTCTTTGATCTCTATAGTCTGATTTCTCAATGTCTTTTACTTTCATAAGAACAAAGAAAATCAATCCCTCTGAGTTGCCAATTTCCATAAAGTTGTCAACCTATTTTTGTTTGTTTGTTTTATTCATTATTAGGAGAGAATGCATGTCAATTTCATTTTGTTTTCTATTTTGTTATATTCACCTCAGTACGTGGAGCTTATGTTTTTGCATTATCACCTCTTATCTACTCTTAAGTAACAATGTTGAAATGTCTTTATACACTGCACATTTTGTCTTATGATTTGATTTTTAGAACTCTGTATATCCTCCTGCTTATCAATAAGAAGATTAATCTGTTCATGTTTTCATCCATCTGAAGATGTTTCTATGTAATAAATATTTAATATTTGTCATTCATGAGAGTAACAGTAGGATTAAAGGAATTATTAAGTCTCACTTGTTACCTTAGAAAAGCTCGCACACGTGATTCTTTTTCTTTTCTTTTTTTCACATTTTTTATTTTTGTTCAAGTATAGTTGTCTCCATTTCCCCTACCACTTCCTTCCCCACTCCAGCAGTCCCCACTTCCCACCCTTGACCTTCCCCCTTTGGTTTTTGTGCTTCTTAAGTAATACCTGGCAGACTGCTAACTTGAAACTTCGTACTCTCTAAGCAATTTAGAGAACTTGCGTTTCATATCTGTTTAACTCCCCTTTGACTCCAGTTCCCTTTGCCAAAAATTGCTACTCTAACCTTCTATATGACTTAAAGTCAAAAGTGAATTTTTGTCTGTATTAGATAGTCTTTGTGTTCTGGAAACTCTCATTTATGTGAAATTCCCATTAGGTTAAAAACACAGGATGAAGAATTTCTTCCAACTCCCTGAGGTTAAAAAAAAATGCAAGTAGATTATCTTTTTAGAGCTCAAGTTCTGACTTTAATCAGAATTAGTTTGCTCAAATTAGTTATATAATTTTAATTATCTCAAATTAACTTATAATAAATTATAATTATTCATTAGGTTACAATATTCACCATTGAGCTCATGGAGGAGAAATGGGATATTTGATTAATAGGGATTGTTCCTATGTATAGGTAAAAAGAACATGGTTTCCTGGCAGAGCAGGCTTTGTCTGAGGTACTTACAACTGTTATGGAACTCAGCTAATTATAACACTTTAATTCTATTTGAACATTGACTGCATCCAAATATGATAGATTTTACCAAAGTTACTTTGAAGCTAAAAAAGCTATCAAACTATTGGCAAATGCTATTGTTCAAATTGTTTATTTTTCAACCAAATCTGCTTAGAAAAGCAGAGTAAATAAACTTTGGTTAATTTGGCATTTTCATTTTGAAATACAAAAGAAAAAATGATTTTATGTTTGACAAAGAGCAAAAAGATAGTGCTATCATTTTTAGTGTCTCTTAACCCAGCAGTATATCAAGGAGCCTTCCCTTTTGTCTACCAGCTAGAAGACTATTAGTTATACACAAACTAGCATTCTGTTCTAGGAAGCATGCAATTCACTTTGCTGTTCAAGACTAAAGAAAACAATTTTCTGAATTTTACAAAGTCCACAATGTTATATAAGGTGTAGAACTCTAAATAATTTCCTAAAGCATTGTAATGTGAAATAAACACCTTTGTAAGAAGATAAAACAAAACTTGACCTTTGCAATGTATCAGTGCCCTCAGTACCCTTAAGATGATTTTTTGGAGGAATTGATATTGATTATTTATGTGTTTCTCAGATAATTTTACTTTTGCAATATTATTCTTGCTGTAACTCTCTTAGTTTTCAATATTTTATCATTTATATGGTGGAAAGAGAAAAATATTTCAATTATTTATAAATTAGGAAAATATAATCTTAAAGATAATTTCATCCATTTAAACATACTTTTGTCGACATAATTTATCACAGAAATACAGTTTTTCACAGGCAATTAACTGGATAATAACTACTAAGTCCACAAGTATGTTGTACTTCTAAGGCCAGTTTTCTGAGTTAAATCTCAGTGGATTTACCTATGTATTGCAAGATTAAGAACTAAACATCATCAGAAAACAAAAATTAAAAAAAAATTCTTTGGAGCCTCAGGGAACTTTGTGGATGCCATCATATATTATGCAATGTAAAATAATATGAAAGCTACTTTGATTCATAACATAGAGATGCTACGAAACATAAGGTCAATAATTCTTGATGAGAAACACGGTTGCCAAAAGGTGTAATGAGATACCAGTAGTAAAAGCTAGCTGGCTTTGCCTTTAAATGTTTCCTTTGTGATTGCACCCACGGCTGTCTTAACTTTCATGCTGCTCCAATATGCAGAAGTCCTGAGATGGAAATATGGAAAAGTATCCATGCTGAATATTACAAACAATTAAAAACAGATAAAAGCCAACATCACCAAATGCCTCTCTCTTATGAGTGTTTGGTTGGTTCTTATTTTATTTTTTGGAATAAAATAAAGGATTCATTGCACCATTCTTAAATGGCTTGCAATTTTGAACTAAAACATACATAGTTGGTGTTTTTCTGATATGTATTCACAAATTAAAATAAAACAAAATTAAAAGAAATTTATTCCATTGCTGTTATCTCTTTTGTTATTTGATTTCCATTCTATTGGGAGTCAAATACAACCTCGTCAATGGTTCCTATGACCTTTAAGTTGTTTTGTGGGATAAAAGTATTTATCTGTCAGTTTCACTGCTAAGACAAGAGTAACCTATTTATTTTTATTTGAACAACAAATCTATAGCAAGTTTCCCAGTACGCAGGACTTCAGGGGGTGTAAAAGGGAGTTGGTAAGGAGCCAAGGGAAAGACAGGAGCAGAGAAAGGCAGCCACCGAAGCACCCACTGTTCAACTCTGGTGCTGCATGTGTGACAATTTTATGTTCCGCATATAAGTGAGATCACATAGTATCTGTTGTTCTGTGTCTATAAGCGTTTGCAGAAGGCTCTCAGCTTTGCAGAAACTTCCCTCTGTTTTAACAGTTGCATGTCATGGCCTCTGCCAATCATTTCATCTACTCTATGAGCTTTTTGTAATCTCTTCCTCTAATCACTCCTCTTTATTTTCTTCAAGAGTACAGGGTTTCAGCAATGTTTTCCCTTTACTGCAATTGTAGTAAGTCGTAAGCACAAAAGAAAACAAGCTTTGTCTACTCTCATAAACTTGAGGAATTATTGTTTTTTCAAGACATACACAATTCAGATAAAAATATTTACTACATATGGAATTATAAAATTTATACACTTACAAGTTTCTAAAAAAAGATTGAGTATAATTATTTAACTGAAGCATGATTAGCTCATTTTCATTATGCAAGCTTCTCATTTGATATTTATTGATTTTTCATTATTTTTGAAAAACTATTAAGATTTATCATCATAAATGATTTTGCACTTAAGTATGGGTGTACAAATTAGGCCCAAAGAAAATAACTCAAATGCAAATCTTGACTTGAACTTTCTATCAGTTTGAGAAAATATTGATTGCCCCACTGAAATTGACTTTTATACAATATATTATATTTGTGTCCTTGTTTCTCTTCCCTTCCCCATTTTACCACAGTCTTTTTCTGTTAGCTCATATGATTACTCGGCACTCATTTTATTTGGCCGAAAACCTGAAAGTGCCTATTTTTCTGGTTTGGCCATCTGTAAAAATTATAGTCATTTTTCAATTTTCCATTCAGGCAAACCTTCTAAGCAATACCATCAAGAGCTATCAGAGCAAAGTAGGAGGTACTTCGTCCATAGTTCTCCTGACCTGTTATGAAAATTAAACTGCAACATTTTTATATATCTCTCAATTTTTTTATAATTTTAGTAGGGAGAAAATGTGCTTTTAAACCATGGGTCTCTGTTTGTTTTAAACTTAGTTCTTTTCCCTTAGGATATGTGAAAATATGTGTGTTTTAAAAATCAATCATGTACACATGTGTTACATGTACTAAATACTGTCAAAGAAAAAAATCACTGGGGAAGTCAAAGGAAAATTCACTGGAGAAGTGAAGAATCGAGTCAGGGAAGACTTGATTCAAGACTATTGCAGTAAGGAAGAAAAATTAAATTCATCTCCCATGAAACAAAATTCTGGAGAATTTTAAACACTGAAGTGTGGTTTTTGAAGATCCCTAGAGATGTCGAGGAGGGTGGTCAATATGATTGGGCCATGGCTGTGGTAGCTAATTGGCCCTTATTCGAGATTGGCTCCTATCCTCCCACGGAGACCGGGAGATAGGGCCTCTATCTTTTTTATTGCTCCATTTAAAGGGATGGTTTCCAGGTCTCTGAGAAAGACATTCTTAGTATGGAACCCTGGCAAGATACTGGGAGATTTACATCTCACAGGCAAATTTATAATTGCAAAATTTCTAAGGTAAATGCTTTCGGTAAAGAAAAGTCAGAGGCCTATATCAGAAAGGAAACTGTCTAAAATTTATTCAAGGGGAGGGAAGTGTTAAGGCTCCCTGTCAATATTCTCCAACAAAAACTTTGATCTGGAAACAACAATCTTATATAAAATGAATAATTTTTATTTAAACAAAAGTTATATGAAAAATAATATTACATATGAATATGATCATCAATTAAAATTCTAAAAAAAGTAGTGACTAGCATGTTATATAATACTGAATATCTCTATACCTGTTTCCTCAATAATAAACAGGCTGGACCAAAAGATTTCTGGACACATACACTGAATATCGAGAACCAGAGATTATTTGTAAGGAAATACTTTTCTTTGTCCCTTATGTCACTGCCTTTCCCACTTTCTTGTGGAGATGGAATATCCATTCATCAGGTTGTATTTGTCCACTTGTTTTCCACCAAAAGTGAATATCACAATTTCATTTTATCGAGGAGAGACCTGAGTCATCCTCACACCCCAGTTTGTTCCTAGGTTCTGGCTCAGCTCACAGGAGACAAATTCAAGCGACAGAGAACATGTACAGTGGAAAGGAGAGAGCAAGTGTATTTATGAAACACAGAGGAGCACGCAGCTGCCAGCCAGCACCTAGCTACTCTGAAGGCCCCATGAATGGAGGAAATAAAGTTGTTAGTGAGTTTATTAGTAACTGTGTTCTATACACCTGCACCAAGACTACAAGTGGGCACCCAGTTAATCCAAGTGTGCTGTCTATTGGGGTTCAGGGGTACCTTAGTCTGCTTCTAGGTTCCCCCTCCTCCCCCTTCTAAACCTTGGGAATAATGTACAGCTATGAAGGCTTTCTTTTCTAGCTAGTAAAGGCTCTTTGTCTTAGTGAAACTGCTACAGGGACTCCCTTTCCCAGCACAGAGTCTCAAGGACTCCCTCCTGTGCTATGCTTGCTTGTGATGTTCGGAACTTCTGGCAATCTTGTTGGACCAGGCTCAGGACTGCTGAGTCAGAGGGTGAGACGGGTCTCCCTCCTACTCCCTGCCTTGGTTTACTACCTATCCCACCTAACTCTGGCATACACTCTAACCAAGTGAGCTACCTGGGCAGGTCCCACAAGTCCCTTTTGACTAAAGGTCATGCAGAATTGCTTTGAGGAGACACTAATGGGCTTGCTGTGCCATCTGCTTTCATCAAAGTGCACTTTGAGAGATGCTCTGGCCAATTTTATCTATTGCCTCTCACATCGTGTCCTGTTATATACTACATGTTAAAAATTATTTTTGTACTGAATGTGAAAAATTGTTTATTTCTTTGAAAAACTAAAATATTTTTTCCTGCCAGATTGTGTTTCTCTTTTTACTTTACTATCCAAAAAGTTTCTCAAAAATAAATTTGACCTGTAGCGATTGTACATCTGTGTCCTTTTTAAAAAAAAAATCTATATTTTTAAAAAAGGATTTTCAAAGAAGACACTGTATTTTTTTTCTTTCTATAATTTTCAGTGTTTTATCCTTTTGGAAGAACAAAGGGTTGGATATTCTTCCCACACACCACTCATTCTGAGCATATTTTTAAAGAAATGGCATTTTATTTTCCACAGGCATACAGCTGCTTTCTTTGTGTGGTTTGTTTATTGTGAAGACATGATGTAAAGGAAACACCCAAGGAAAGATTCATCCTGGATCTTATTCTTTTGTGTTGTTGTTTTCCTGCGAGAAAATGAATGGCCTTATTTACTTTTAGCTGCATTTTTCATTGTTGTTCAATTACAGTTGTCCCAATTTCCCCCCTTGTTCCCTTGTCCACCCCCCACAGTCAATCCCCACCCCTTCGTCCATGCCCTGGATCCTTCATGCATGCTCCTTGATTTGTCCTTCCCCTTTTTTGCTTGCTATCCCTACCCCATATACCCTCTGGTCACTGCTGGTTTGTCCTTTACTTCCACGTCTCTGGTTCTATTTTACTGATTTGTTTGTTTTGTTCCTTAGTTTCCACTTATAGGTGAGGTCATATGGTATTTGTCTTTCATCACCTTGCCTACTTCACTTAGCATAATGTTCTCCAATTCCATGCTGTCACGAAGGGTACGAGCTCCTTTCTTTCAGCTGTACATTATTCCATTGAGTAAAGGTACCACAGTTTTTTGATCCACTCATTTACTGATGGGCACTTAGGTTGCTTCCAGCACTTGGTTATTGTAAATAATGCTGCTATGAACATTGGGGTGCATAGGTTCGTTTGAATTGGTGTTTTAGGATTTTTAGGTTATAATCCCAGCTGTGGAATCACTGAATCAAAAGGCAGTTCCATTTTAGAATTTTGAGGAAATCCCCTACTGTTTTCCACAGTGTTTTTTTTTTTTTTTTCTTTTTAAGTTTATAAAAGACTATATGAGCCCTGGCTGGGTGGCTCATTGGACTGAGTGCTGGCCTACAATCCAAAGGGTGGCCAGTTTCATTACCAGTCAGAGCACATGCCTGGGCTGCAGGCCAGGTCCCCAGTAGGGCACTTAGGGTACATGAGAGGTGACCACACATTGATGCTTTTATCCTCTTCCCCTTTCTCTAAAAATAAATAAAACAAAATCTTTTAAAAGTAGTATATGAATTGTGTCTATTATATTAATTTAAAGTCGTAGAGTTCTCCCTGTTTCTTTCCTCCTGCATCTACTTTTTCCTTCCTCTCCCCCTCGCTCTCCATCTCTCCGCATCTCCTTCTTTTACCTCACTCTGTTTCTCTGTGAGAGAACAAGAAGAAATATACATTTAAGATTAAACCACATGGTTGAGAAGAAAGGTGGCACTATGAGTTCGACAGACTGGCAATGGGAAATTGTTATTTAAATGTTTAATCAAGCAGTATCCTGTGACAGACTAAGCAATACATCACTCATATGAGATCTTTTTGAAGGAAAATATACTCTTCTTGAGTAAGCAGCATTTTGTTTTAATTTTAATTATAGTTGTTAGAAGGCTAGCTAGATAACTACAATTAACCATCATAAACAGATTTTAAAAGCCCTTATTTAATGGCTGACTTTTTCAAAAAAAATGTTTCTATGGTAAATTGCTCAGGTCACAACACAAGCATGTAAAATAAATAAGATGATATTATCTACATGCAATTAAATCAAGTTAGTAGCTAGAGTGACTTACTCTGTGCTCATTCAGTATGTAGCATTTTTAGATTGGCTTGTTTCACTTAGTAATATGCATGTAAGTTTCCTCCATGTCTTTTTATGGCTCAATAGCTTGTTCTTTTTGGTGCTGTATAATATTCCACTATGTTGATGTACCTCAATGTCTTTATCTATTCACCTACTGTAGGACATCTTGGTTGTTTCCAAGTTATGGCAATTTTCAATAAATGGCTGTAAACATCTGTACTGAGGTTTTTATGTGAACATAAGCATTCAACTCCTTTTGGTAAATACTGAGGAGCACAACTGCTGAAGGCTATGATAAAAATATGTCAACTTTAACAAGAAACCCCCAAACTGTCTCTCAAAGTCACTGTGCCATTTTGCCTTTCACCAGCAATGAATGAGCTCCTGTTGCTCCATTGGGTGAAATCAGTGTTCTGGATTTGGCCATTATAATAAGCATGTAATAGTATCTAATTGTTTTAAGTTAGGTTTTCCTAATGGCATGTGGTAAGGGACATATTTCTTATGCTTATTTGTCATCTATGTATCTTCCCCAATGGGACCCCTGGTCAAATCTCTGTCCATTTACTAATTGCCTGATGTGTGGTTTTCTCCTTTTGTCTGAGTGAGGCTGATGTCTGTCTTAATCTGTTCCGGTCACAATAATGGAATGCCACTGACTAGGTAGTGTAAAGAGCAGACATGTATTTTCTCACAGTTCTGAAGACTAGAAATTCAAGTTGAAAGTAACCCACCAGGGTGGGTCTCTAAGGAGATCTCTCTTCCTGGCTTGTAGATGGCTATGTTCTTGCTTGCTGTGTCTTGCATACATCTTTTTCTCTGTATGTGCATGGAGAGAGAGAAAAATTTCTGGTATTTCCAATGTTCTTATAGAGGACACCAGTTCAACTAGATTATATACCTATCCTCATAACCTCATTTTGTCTTAATTACTTACTCAAAAGCACCATCTCTGAACACATTGGGTGTTCGAGCATCAATAGATGGATTAGGGGAGGGAGACGAAATTCTGACATAAAACAGTGTCTGATAAAGACAGGTTTTATACTTTCTAAATCAACATATAATGAGTTTGACCTAGAGCAGACTTGGGAAACTGCATTTGGTTGAGCCTAAGATAGATTCCCCTGGGGTATTGCAATAATGGTTAGCAGATTTATATTTATACCATGCGATACTGATAAAAACTTAATCACACCAGTTTCACTGGTTTTCAGGATAATTAGCATGTCAAGCAAATGAGATGTTTACTAAAATCTCCCCTTGGTTTCCCCAAGGAAAGACTTTTATCTTCATAATAATCAATGAAGGTCATTCTATTGTATTGTTGTCCTGCTGTTCAAACAAGGAAACAAAGTGTCTAACCCATTGTGACCCTTGACAAAGCTGCATATTAATGTGTTGTATGGGCAACATTTTATTATAGTAATTGAGTTTATTCTTCAGTGAAATAATCTTCTGAACAATTTTAGACATCTAATATAGCTACATTTTAGCATGTATATCTCAGAGATAAATTAAATTTGTTTTTTGTTTGCCTTTCTAACATTCAAATCACTAGATCAGTATTAGTGGCTTACTAATAGTATAAAATATCACCACCATCTAATAAGTTCCTACCTTATTGTGGATATTTACATCTATCTGCATAACTCTTACATTAACAATTTAAGGTAGTGGCAATTACTGCTAAAATGTATAATAGAAAAGTATGGTTTCAAGCGATCAAGCAACTAGCCCCATGCCATAAAAATGAGTGAATACCACAGATTATCCAAGCTTGAGCTCATTTATCAAATCAATTAAATATGCACAGTATCTAGGTTTTTCTTGGACATTGGGGACAGAAAGAAAATCCCTACCTGAATAAAGTTCAGTCAAAAATAAGAATGGACATAAAGGTAGAGATAAAGAGGAGACAGAGCCGATATGAAGGGGATTTCATGCCACTGTGAACTAGAATTTTATTTTCATTGCAAATGAGGTCAATAAATAATTTAAGCAGAGGAATGTTACAATCATGTTTAATCACTTAAATGATTGTGCTTCACAGTGGTTGGAGGATGGTCTATAGGGAGTAGGAATAATATTAAAGAAACCATCGTTTGCAGCATGTGGACAAAAATGAATGTTCCTATGGACTCAAGTTGCAGTGGTGAAGATCTTTAGTCAATTCTGGAGACACTTTGGAATTAGAGTGAACTGGAGTCTCTGATGCTTTCTATGTGGTTTGTATGAAAGGAATTAAGAGTGGTTTCCGCCTTGGGTTTATCCTGAGCACCTAGGAGAGTTAAGTGACATATACTGATAAGAAGAAGCCTAAGAAGAAGGACAGGCTTTTGTGGGAAAATAGGACTTCTGAGTTTGACACGTAAGTTGTTGAAGCAGCTCATTAGGCAATTAGATTTGCTAATTGGCAATGGAAAATAACAGTCGGGAGTTTGTAAATGAGATCAAAGCTCAAGATACAAATAATTTAAAATTTTATCACTAGATGGGCTAAATTAATAGAAGTAACATAAACCAGGCCTTAAAATATTTCACTATACAGTGCTGATCTGAGGAGGAGAAACCCAAAGATGAAAAACAAGTTTCTAATAAGATTTAAGCCAAACAGTGGAAGAGGGGAGAGTCATGGATTCCAAGCATCATAGTGTTTTAAGAAACGGTGATATTGTAAAATGTTGCAGAGAATGTTCAATGAAAGGGAGACCAAGAAGTGACCATTGAGTTGGGTGGGATAAAGTTGTGGGCGAATTACATTCAAGATAATTTCTGTGAAGTGGTTGGGTTTCAGTCCAATTTGGACAGGAACTTAGTGAGACAACAAAGTAGAGACAACAAGCACAGTGAGAGCTGTCAAGAGGTTTGTTGTGTCAGAAACCTACAAATGAGGCCACAGTCTAGAGAACTTTGTAAAAGATTTTGTGTGCCCTTTTGTAAAATCCGGAGACTGTCACTGTGGAGTATCAGTTGTTTACCATCATGGTCACATGCCTGGCTGGGAGCTGGGGTTCACTGCCACTGCCTGGCACCAGGAGATAACATCCTACTCCATGTCGACAGCCCAGAAAAGATCATAATTCAAAATCCAGTGTACCGTTTATACTGAATATGTATCATTTTCTCATCATCTGAAAGTCAAAAATCTTAGGTCAAACCACTGTTAAGTCATGGACTATTTGTATAATTAATGTTAATTAAACCATTACTAAGATATAAACTAACTATGGCATGGTAATAAATGCATTAATTATAAAAGTGCATGTTTATATTTTTATTCTGGAAAGACTATGTCAATAGCCCTGGGATATGTTGACATGCATTTTAATTTTATCAAAATTTTAGAATGCACTATTAATGAAATGAGAAGTGTTGTTTACTTAAAAAAAAAAAAAAGAAGTGTTGTTTACTAAGATTATCTAATTGAGAAAAATGTTATAGTTTAGAAAATACAAGATTGGTATGTTATCTGCCAATGTTCTTTTAGAAAATAAATCTATTCCTTGTTAAAGACAGAATGGACTGACAGGTAGTTAATGCATTTATATTCTCGGCATTCTGAATCACCTGCTGGTCATTGAGAAAATGCGTTCCTAGTTTCTGAGATACATCCCTGTATCTCTCAGGGTCATTGATTCTGACTAGGTACCAGATCTCTTGTTCTGTATAAAGAGAACTAGTACATAATGGGCTAGACCTTCATGAGATACCCTTTACAAGTAACTCTTATACTAACTATCCCTCTTCAGTTTTCCTGCATAAATGTTTTGTTTTGGGGAATTATGAGTTCTAAAGGCGAACTTTTTAAAAAAATACTATTTTTAGTATATTCTCTATAAAACATCCCCCAAGTGGGCATGTATCATTAAAAATATTATTAAATTTATTAGGACTACTTTTTAAAATATATATATATATATTTTATTGATTATGCCATTACAGTTCTCCCATTCCCCCCCTTTATTCCCCTCCACCCTGCACATCCCCTCCCACCCACACTCCCCTTCTTTAGTTAATGTCCATGTGTCATAAGTTCGTTAGCTTTGTTAATAAAATTTATATGTTTCAGGTGTACAGTTTTATAATGAATCATATGTATATTGCATTGTGTATCTACCACCCAGAATCCCATGCACCATTTAAGATGAATCAGTATGATTTAAAATGCAGAAGTTGTCTACTAATGCATGACCAACTGAAGTACTTTGCAACCCCAGCTTTTATTTATATATAAATAAAATATATAAATATATAAATAATATATATTTATTATATATGCAAAGTATATATATTTATATAAACATATATATAATCAGATGGTATAATGAGTAGATTAACTTATTTGTTTTGCATATGCTTGAGATAAAAGTCAGAAAAATAACCTTGCCTTTTGTAACACTACAAAATATATAAACAGTAAGATTATAAGTGGAGCCCAGCAAAATAAATTTCCTTTGATACTTCATGCAAAAGGCTTTCAATACATTATTATATAGGTGCGTACACATGGACTATAAATTTCCTATTTGTTTCAGAATACCACTTTGTACTTTTTCTCCCTTCTTGATTATGTAAAAGTGACACCATTTAGTAAATCGAGATGCTGAGTATAAGAAAACATCGCCTAATATAATGTGTTCTGTGACTTATGGTGCAGTCCAGTGTAAGGCTAACTGAAAATTTAGAGGCTGTCTTTTCTCCAGGTATGCAACCAAGATCTCTTTCTATTTTAGAGATGGGGTATTACTTAACATTATCTAAAGTAAACTGACTGTATGCATAGAAGTTCAGTGACTGCTTTGTCTACATACACAAATTTATGCAATACAGTGATCTGAAAATGCCATTTTCACCAATTTCTCTCTTTTTTATTTTATTCAGTGCTGCTATTGTTTTTATAATTTCTACTGACTCATACTGTATCTTTATTTCCTTTACTATAGAACTAAATACATAACTATATTGAGCAAAATAGTAAATTTTAGTTTTGGAAATGATAAATTCAGACAGTGTTTTAATTACATTTTATTCAACTCTCATATATATGTAATAAAACAAATATTTCACATAATTCTTTACCAATAGAGTTTTCTTTTCCACTGCCCTGATCATATTATCTGTGCTTTAGCAAGAATCCCCACCAATGCAAAAAATATGTGAGTATAATTATATTTAATATATTTTTATTTACTTATCATCTTAAATGTATAAAAGGAGATAATATATAAATTAAATCATAAGTATTAAGGATTATTCATATGATATTATAATACATGTCTTTAATTTGTGTTTTGGATTTCTTCTGATACATACTCTGAAGTGGAAGTTCTGGGTCATTAGGCAGTTCCATTTTTAAATTTTTTAACCATCACCCAGGATATGCCTATTGATTAGTGTGTGTGTGAGAGAGAGAGAGACATCCATCCGTTGCCTCCCTTACACACCCCGACTGGGGATTGAACCCACAAACTTTGTGGTGCATGGAACAATACTCCAACCAACTGAGCACTCAGTCAGGGCCATTTTCAATTTTTCTGAGGAGACTTCATAGTGTTTTTCACAGTGGCTGCATCAATCTGCACCCAGCGGACAGTGCATGAGGGCTCCCTTTTCTCCACATACTTTCCTGCACTTGTTTGTTAATTGTTTGGTAATAGCCATTCTGACAGGTGTGAAGTCATAGCTCATTGTGGTTTTAATTTGCATTTCTCTGACAGTTAGTGACGTTAAGCATCTTGTCATATGCGCATTGGCCATTTGTGTGTCCTCTTTGGAGAAGTGTCTATAAAGGTCCTCTGCATATTTTTTAATTGGATTGTTTTTTTCTTTTTTTGAGTAGTATGATTTCTTTACAAATGTTGGATATTAACCTTTTATCAGATGTATGATTGGTGAACATGTTTTCTTATTTACTAGATTGTCTTTTCATTTTGTTGATGGCTTCCTTTGCTGAGCAAAAACTTTTTAGTTTTACGTAGGCCTGTTTGTTTATTTTTTTCTTTCTTGATGTTGCCTGAAATATAGCAGGAAAAAAATGTTGCTAAGAACAGCATCTGATATTTTACTGCCTATGTTTTCTTTTAAGATTTTTATGATTTCAATTCTTACATTCAAGTATTTAATCAATTTTGAATTTATTCTTGTACGTGGTATAATAAAGTGATCCTGTTCATTCTTTTGCATATGTCTCTCAGTTATCCCAACACTATTTATTGAATAGACAGTTTTTACCCCAATTTATGTTCTTGCCTCTTTTGTCAAATGTTAATCAACCATAATAGGAATGTGTTTATTTCTGAGCTCTCTCTTCCATTCCATTGATCTATATGTATGTTTTAATGCCAGTACCATACTGTTTTGATGACCGTAGCCTTGTAGTAGTGATATTCAAAATAATACATGCACAGCCATGTTCACTGCAGAATTATTTACAACCACCAAAATATGGAAACAACCCAAGTGACCATCAATAGATGAGAGGATAAAAAGTTGTGGTACATGTACATAATGAATATTACTCAGCCATAAAAATTAATGAAATCTTACTATTTGTGACCACATGGATCAACCTGGAAGATGTTATGCTAAGTGAAATAAGTGAGACATAGAAAGACAAATATCATATGAGTTCACTTACATGTTGAGTTTAAAGAACAAAATAAATGATAAAAAAGTTGCAACAAGACTTATAGATAACAAAGAATGGATTGGTGTTTTCCATAAGGTAGGGGGCTTAGGGGACTGGGAAAAAGAGGTGAAAGGATTAAGAAATATAATTACATAGGTACACATAGTCACAAGCACATAAAGTAAAGCATGTGGAATATAATCAATACTATCTCAATAGCTATGTACAATGCCAGTTGGGCACCAGAGATACTGAGGGAAATGCTATGTAAATTATATAATTTTCTAACCACTAAATTATATACCTGAAACCAATACAAAATAATATTGAAAGTAAATTGTAATTGAGCAATAAAAAAATAAAATTTACAGTCTGAAACTACCAGGTAGAGATGCTTGGTCCCCTTATTTCCGCCTCAGTGTAGAGTTTATGACCTGTTGTTCTTGTTTCCCGTGCACACATGAGTCATCTAGGGATCTGTATTATAATAGTTTTATCTGTCTTTACTTTGCTTTACATGTCTGTTAGTATAGTAATTCTGGTCACATCATTTCAAATAATTTCATGGCCCAAAGTGATAAAACCATGGCCCCCCGTTGCTAAAGCTCAACACAGTTCTAGCTGATTTAAATGCTGTGGCAGTGACTTCCTGCCTCCATAGTAAGGCAAACCCAGAAACATTCTTCACAGCCGGCAGGGCCACAATGTTGATGGATACTGAGCTAGCACCAGAGACATCTCCTTTGTGTCCTTCGAACTACATCACTCTAAGAGTCTTAGCATAATGATCTCATAAATTTAGGGTTAGGAATCTGTCCTACCTCTTTTCATGCATAGTCACCTCAAAGGTAGCCAGAAACACCTTGTAAATACTCAAAACAAAATCACATGCTGCACAGACAGACAAAGGACTGGAAGTCATGTCTTTGTGTGTAAGCATATAGACTATTATGGTATCTTTTCCACCTCTTACTAGAATATAGTTTACACTTAGCTTTCTGTAATTTAAAAAATGAATGTCACCTATAACCCCTTCTTCCAATGGGGTACATATGATTCTCTCATCACATGGTCATTGACTGGGGAGAGAGAGAGAAGTGCCATTTTATAATGTGTTATCATACAGGGTATTTTTAATGTCCTCACTGTGCATTTAGGTTGAATGATGTGAGATTCTAATACTATGTGAGGTACCTTTGAGCTTACAGGCAAAGGCCTGGTCTTGTGGTAGAGTGAGAGGGTCCAGAACTATTCTGTGGAGTTGTTGCCAAGTAATTGTACCTCATTATATATGGGATCTATCTAACTTCATCAATTGTCATTGTGTCATGCATTTGGTTATTTAATTATTTACTTGATTTTAAAGCTTAGGAATCTCCATTTGTGAACATTGCCTAATGTCCTGCTGCTATGCATGACAACTGTGATCAGAAAAAGGCAATCTAGAGGAGAGAACTGAAAATGGACCCATGTTTGTCCCATTATTGTCTTTTTCATTATTTCTACATATCTTGCTTTTTAATTTTTTTGATGAGGGGAAACAGGGAAGTCTTGATTTTTCAGCTTTATTGGAATATAACATGGTATAACTTTAAGGTGTATATAATGTAATGATTTGATACATGTACATATTGGAAATGCATTACCACTGTAAGGTTAGTTAACCTATCCGTTACTTTACATAAGCACAATCTGTGTGTGTGTGTGTGTTTGTGTGGTGAGAACTTTTTTCTCTTCTTTTATTTGTTTTTTATTTTAGTTGTTGTTCAAGTACAGTTTTCTGTCTTTAACTCCCATCCCAGCCCACTATTTAAATCTACTCTCTTAGCAACTTTCAAACATACAATGCAGTCTTTTAAACTATAGTCTCCGTGCTATCCATTATATCCCCAGGACTTATTGATTTTATGACTGGATTCTGTATCTTTTGATGATCTTCTCTCATTTCCCTCACCTCCTGTGAAGGATGCATACTTTATTCTCTTTTTATGTGAATAATGTTAACAAGTTGTTTGGCAATTTACATATTTTGTTTTATTATCTCATTTGATCCTCCCATAAACTCTATATTGTTTATGGCATAGGTATTTTTTAAGATTTTATTTATTTATTTTTAGAGAGAGGGGGAGAGAAGGAGAAACAGAGGGCGAGAAACATCAGAGTGTGGTTGTATCTCACATACCCTCTACTGGAGACCTGGCCTGCAACCCAGGCCTATGCCCTAGACTGGGAATCGAACCAGCAACCTTTTGATTCCCAGGCCCACTCTCAATCCACTGAGCTACACCAGCCAGGGCTGTATATAGCGTAAGTATTTGTACCCCATTTGGCACTTAAACAGAAGGTAAATGATAACTTATTTTCCTTAAGTCTCACAGTAAGATCAATATAGAAGTTGAGAATGAACCTAATTCTCCTGGCTGTAATTTTACTGCCTTTTCTCTTTAATTGAAGAATTGTAGGAATTTATAGTCAAGAATGTTCTCTGACCTTATTAAGTAAATCAGTAGGAAAGTCATCTTTTTATTAGAGAAGACATACATAGGAAAATGTCTTGTGAACGAATCATATTTATTGCTATTTGCCTATTTGTATGCTCCTGTCAAAAATTATCAATGCCGATGAACATAAAATTGAAGTCAAGCATCTGTAAATTTCACACACACTTTTGCAGAGTGCAGTAATCTGTATCATAGGAATCATTAACTGAAGCAATTAAGTTCAATGTCCTAGTTTCTGTTGACAAGTGTTACTATTTTTAGGATTTTTCTTCATGACTTACATTGCTTCATTGCTCTTGCACCTCATGAGAAAAAAGAATCACATTTCTGCTCATTCTTTTCCAAATTCCCCACCGCAGCCAAAGGTGATAAACATGAACTGTCTCAGTAATTAAGTCAAAGCGCTACTCTTAAGGAAGTTCCTCCTAGAAAAAAAACATTGCTGAGGGTAGTGATTTAAAAACAAATGTATCACGAATTTCAAGGCTACTTCTGGGGACTCTTCTGGTGATTATAAATCACTAAAATTGGTTTATGATGCTGCTGTTAAAATAACTTAGTAGGAATCATGATTCAACTTTTGTTGGCGATCTGAATCTTTTTCTTTTCTCTACCACTTATTTTCTCCCAGTTATTCTCCAGGAAGTTTTCAGTTGGGTTTTAGTGGTAACATCTATAATTATTTACTAAAATAAAATACAGTCTCACTTTTGAAAACAAGGTAGAGTATATGTAATATGAAGTTGTATGTCAGCAAGTATGTTTGAGTTTATACTGAGATATAGTAATAGTATCTTTCTTATTAAAACCTGAAGATAAAAATTAATTTACACTTGTTAAAATTGATTAAATATTATAAATTAAAACCATGACTGGGAAACTACCATCTCTTAAAAGTTATGTTGTAGTCATTTTTCTAAGGCAGGTGCCTCTTAAAATTTACCACAGTGTTCTATAAAAGTAATAAAATGGCAAGAAACCTCATCTTTAATGGTTTTGCAGTCAGGGGAAATATATCCTTGAATCAATTCTCCTCAATTCACAAAAGGGAGGAGAGTGGCAGGGCGTCAACACTGCGTTCAAGTACTGGAAGAGTGGGAAAAACCCTCCTGCTAGCCCTAATTTGGGCTGGTGCATCTTTGGACAAGTCCTGAAGCTTGGATCCTACTTTTACCCACTTGTCACTTGAGAGGTCAGGATTATATCTCTAACACGTGGGTCTTCAGTCCTCAATGTGTAACTCTGTAGGCAAACGGGTTTTGTAACTCAGGTTTCTTTTAATGTAAAAACGGTGTGGGTAACAAACAGGGCATGTGATGCAATCTCACCATTGGGTGGTGGGACTGCACCCTGTCACCAAACACATTGCTATCGCTACAGGTGCCATGAATGACCTCACTGAGGAAACACTTTACATTCTCTCCAGCAGCACCACATATGATCAGGTTTTGCCACCCAGAGAGTTCGTGCCAAATTTTGAACAAATATTTTCACCTTTTGTCCATTTGGAGTACTGAGATTTTTGGAAAACAACATGATGTTTTCTAGCACGCAGCTTGACAATTGTAAAGTTACGTCCACTTCAGATGCTAGGGCTTTACATCATTTCTCTGAGCATTGAGCACTTCACCTGACACTTCAGGTGCGAGTTAAGAGGTAAAAGCATGAAATAAAAAGGTTTCGGCAATCTGCCCGAGCCCTGCTACAGCTGTAGATCCCAGTTATGGGGGGAAGTGTCACTCAAGAGTCTGACATCACTGTCTTCTCACAAAAGAAGATGGGCCATTTGAGGGCTTACTGAGTATGATAGCTATAATTAATTGTCCTGGGAAAAATTCCTTTTACACAAGACTGATTAGTTGCTTCTAAAAATGTAGACCTAAATACCAGGAAACCAATGTCTTTCATTGGAGACCAAGAGACCAAATACTTGCTCCTCTTACCACTATGGCCTTACCAGTAAGAGTGGATCATTTTAACATCTCATCTGTGATGCATTAAAAATATGGATATTGCAAATCATAAGGCACAGGTGTGGTAATTGATTAAATCTTTGAAAATAATTTCTATATATATGCATATGCATATATTCATATATAACTGGTATGTCACTCATCATATAGTAATTTTGTTTATCAGAATTAACATTTCTCCTTTTTTTTCAAGTCTGTGTATCTTTATGAAGCAAGCTTTCTTGAAACTCTTGGTGAACAGATACAAAGGTTGTACAGGTGGACCTGACTTTATACAATAAATGTACTATAATCTTTAAACTTGAACATAGGCGGAATTATATTTTAATATCACCAGAGTAATAGGGCTACCAAAAGTAATTCTGTGTAAATTACTTTTTTCCTAATGCATACAATGTCTTCTAAAGTACTATAGGCCTGGAATTTTATGGATTCTTTTTTTAATTGCATAATAATTTATATATCAAAAATAGTTTTAGAGAAAGGTCTTTATATCACACAACTACTAGATCTGAGGACAGCTGCTTTCAAAGTGTGATAGATATATGCTTATTTTTCTGACTCCTGTTGTGAAGGTCTAATAATGCTTATGGGAAGTTTTTAAATGGCAAAAAATACACAGTCTTAATATAGCTTATTTGGAGTTCATCACAAATAAAGCATAGTTTTTACAACTTGCATAATTGTCTTTTTAAATATAATTTAAATTAATAATGAAGTGCTATGGCATTCCTTTCTTAATATAGAATATATACACCTGCACACAGACACACACACACATTCACCCTTAGGCTATACTGTTTGATAATTTGATAATTAAAAAATATAAAATCACCCTATGCTGAAAACTTTTTTTTCTTTATCAATCAGCATGGACCTGTTTTGTTGTTCACTTGGAATATTGGCTTAAAACCACGAAATCACAGTAGAACATCTCATTGGCATTCAATGGGAATATAGCACTGACAGAATGTTACAAGAGCTAGAGTGGATCCAGGCCAAGAGAGTAAATTAAAAACAGTCTGATGGCTGTCTTAACATTTTACAACTCAAGCAATATGATCAAATTGTTGAGCTGACATCATAAAATCATTTGAAATCAAGATTGGGTTCTGTTTCAGAGGTACAATTTTTATAACCTTGCTACTTTGATTAAACAGTGCAACTCTGAAGCTTCGGAAAATAAGGCATCTATATAGATTGCATACATACAGCTCACTCATTCACTCATACATAGTTTTATGTATACCCTCAAGGACAAATGAGCAAACTTTTCCTGGAATTGAATTTTGGCATCACCTCATTTATTTGGCCATTTATCTGTAGCTGGGTTTATAAACATCACATATTTACACCAAGCTCTGACATGTATTTTTATACAATACATCATTTTGACAGTGCAAACCTCGTGGACAAGAGAAAAAGGGCGGTCTGCTGTGCAGCCTGACATAGGAAAGCTCTTCGCAACCTCTTTCAGGAAAATCTCCGTCGGTTCTTTATTCACTCACTCATTCTTTCATTAACTGGTAAAATGGTCAGAATGAAATTAATAATATGCTTGTAACTTGGTATGTATTAACTGAGCTGTTACTGTGTGCTCAGCATCATTCTTGGTGATGTGCAGATACAGCCTCCGCTCTTACAGAGCCCCACCTCAGTGAAGCCTCACTCGTTGAACTCATCTACTTTATGTAGATTAAGGAGGAAAACTCCCAAGTACTTTGCCTTCATTTACTCATTTATGCGAGAAAGGCATGTGTAAATATAAGCAGATGCTGCTTTACTATGAAACAGAATATCAATATGCGAAAGCATCATTTACCCTTCTGAAGGACTCACTCCACATTCTGTATGTGCAAGCTCTGCTTAGAACTGTTTATGGGTCTCTACCTATGAGTTGCAATATTATTAAAGTTGCCATGTACATTATTACATAATGGATTTAGTACAACTCTTGACTAGAGATCTTGGCTGCTATGTTTTAGTGTGGTGCAATATGTATACCAGGGCTACTCCTTAAACATTTTGATATCAGAGGTAAACTACAAGTTGGACATCAGGGTTACATAAATATTTTAACAAAAGTATCAGTCTGAAATACAGTAGAATAAAACAAGTTGGTCATTCACAAAAGGTAGTTTGAGAAGTACTCATCTGGACCAGCGGTTCTCAAATGAGCGTGATTTCCCCCTCCATTTCCTCTCAGATACATTTGACAAATTCTAGGGGTACTTTTGGTTGTTACAAATGGAAGACTGGTGGTATCACTAGAATCTCTTGGGTAGACTCCAGGGCCACTGCTAAACATCCCACAGTGTACACAAAGGGTCCCACAACAATGGGGTTTCCAGTCCACAGTGTTAACACTGCTGTTGTTGACAAAGAGACTCTACCTTCAAGTTAATCAGGACAGTTTGGATTTTACAGTATAGATAGAGATTATGCCATCTGTGTCCATGGTTTTTAAAGAGAAAAGTTCCCTGAGAAAAATTTCTAAAAAGTTGCCAGGGAAATGATAGGAAGTGAAACTAGAGAAATTAGACTGCCTATAAGTATGTGCAATAATTCAAAGATAAAGAGGTGGAGGGGTTTACACCAGATAAGTAGAGATAGCAGTCAGCAGGAGAGAGAGGAATGAATATGAACAGTATGGGGTGCGGCAGAGGTGAAGAGAAAAGGATCCTTTTGCCTCTCGATGCATCCATCCACCATGGCCAGGACCGTGTTCTGATAGTACTGGCAGCTACTGGAGGAGATAGAACTGAGAAAGATGAGCCAGGTTTTGGACTCCATGTATTGCATGATGCTCAGCATCCTCCATGCATGAGGCAGCCCACAAAAAAGAATCATTTAGGCCATAATGCTGCAGAGCCATCATTTTAAAACCTTGGTGTTCGACTGAATGTTTGTGTCCCCATTAAACTATACCTTGAAGCCTTAATCGTACTGGCATTTGGAGGTGGGTCCTGTGGTAGGTAGTCAGGGTTAGATGAGGGTGTGAGGGTGGGGGCCTGGCCTGATAGCACTAGTGCCCTGGGAAGAAGAGACCCCAGAGAACTCGTTCTCTCTCCCTCCACCAAATGAGAAGGTGGACATCTGTAAGCCAGGAACAGAACTCTTCCAGAACCCAAACGTGCTGACACTCTAATCTGAGGCTTCCGGCATGGAGACCAGTAAAAAATAAATTTTGGTTATTCAGACCATCGAGTATATGGCATTTTGCTATGGCAGCTTGAGTTGACTGATGCACCCAGCCTAGACAATTGCAGACA
>PVKM010002015.1:0-69479 GCA_004027735.1 Carollia perspicillata | reverse complement strand
GCATAGCTAGGAAACAGGTCCCAGGACCCCTGCAGGCAGGGCCTCCAGACCTGTTTGACCTTCCAGCTTTGTGTAAACCTTTCTTTTCTCCCTCAGTAATGTTCAGGAAAATACTGTGAAAGCCTGAAGTTCAGACTAACATTACGAATGACAGAAAATGCTTTAGCCCTTAAGCAGTTTTCTGCATTCCACCTGCAGCATTTCTACCTGTCTGAAGTGGAAGAAGAGGAGAAAATAGAGTAAACAAACCACAAATAATCACTTGTAAGAATTATCCTGCTTCCAGCTTGCTGGAGTTGTTTAAAACAGAACCAATGTACTTTAGTACATGAACTATTTTGAATTCACAGAGCTTTTTCTTTTCTGCTTGCTTCCTAGTTATTGGTCTGATTTTGGAGAATTGAAACGGTTAGATAACCTGCACCTAAGTGATGTATCTGTGTCTGAGTTTCTCAAAGATAAAAAATAGAGAGTGGCAAGCGGAAATGTGAAAGAGCAAAAGCTTACTTATTTAACTGCTGTACCTACCAAGTTTGCCCACGGTTTAAAAATAGAGGATCTGGGGACTGGAAAAAGCGTGGAGGGCATTTGTTTATTACCCAAAGCTAGGCCAGCAGACAGATGTGGAACAGTGTGGGGAGCCCTGAGCATAACAGATAAGAAGAGAAAAAGAGGGGGAAATATAAATACCACCTGAATCATAACCAGGGCAAGTAAATGGGTTCCTTTCTTTCTTTAGGCAGCTTTCTACCCACCCACCTCCTGAGAGAATAAAACTCTCCCTCTCAAAATCAGTTTTTTTGAGAATCAAATCTCTTATGCCTCAATTCTTTGCCTGACTTCCCAAACATCAACATTCCAAATTTTTAGAAATATTTGACATTTTTCTGTCAATTTAATACAAGCCAGCAATATTTTTTTAATTTACGAAAACTCATTTTAACACAGGGAAAACATGACGAAAAGCAGTGTGCAACCCGTTCTCTGCTGAAGGTGCAGGCTGCCTCTCCGCAGAGACCTGGGAGAGCCTTGGAAGCTGAGCCAACAAGGAGAGCGTTTGGATAATTTACGTCAGGGGAAACTTTCTCTACCATCTCCACTTTGTCCTGAAGATGAGGACGTGTTGTAACAGCTTTCCAAGATGCTGTGGTTGACATCCTTATTAATGATCTTGCAGAGACAGCAAATGGTACTTAAATGAAGTTTACTGATAATGCTAAGTTAAGAGCTGTTGCTAATACCAGCAGAGACAACATAGTAAGAAATAAACTTGTGATGGCTAAAAATACAGGGAAGGAAAAAAGGCAGGGAGGAAACAGAAAACACCTGAAAGCAATACAGAATATGTATACTTTGTGATCGTGTATGAAACTACCATGCCCCCTAGAAGGAGATCTAGTTTAGGGTAAATATGAAGACACTGCCTTAAGGAGAGAAGAAATCCCATGTCTTTTTCTCCAAATTCAAATGGAACTGACTCAGAAATAATGAAATCGAGTACAGCATTATTTCAGCAGTATCGATACACTTTTTTTCCAGCCATAAAAGCTATTCAATATAAGCAATTGGTGAAAAAAAGTTCCAGAACCTTCCATTCTGTGGGGACGAAGAAAAGTAATGAGAAGAACCATAAGGTAGCACATCAGTGAGCAAAGAACAAGTAAGGCAGAGACCTGGGGCTGTATAGCACCAACAAAGACCCCTGGGAATGTGCTACCAGCAAGAGGGAAGACTCGTGATTTCCAGAACATCTCTTTCCAGTGTTGGAAGAGATGAGCAGAAAAGACTCCATTCATATGGGAAATGCTTGAAAAACATCTCTGACCTGTTTTCCTGGTGACCTCTAGGAATTAATTCTCCTGTGAACAGCAGATTGGCAGTTACCAAAAGCTGGAGCTGGAGAAAACGGGTGAAGGTGTTCAAAAGGTGCCGACTTCCAGCTTAAGATAAACAAGCTCTGGGAATGTAATGTACAGCATGGTGACTATAGTTTATAACATGTGTGGTACATTCCAAAGGTGCTAAGAGAGTAGTCGATCTTTTAAGTTCTCATTAAAAAATATTTGTAACTATGTGAGGTGATGGATGTTAACTGAATTTAGTGTTGGAGTCAGTCATTTCACAATTTATACATAAATCATTATGTTGTACACTTTAAACTTCTACATGGTTATATGTTGATTATATCTCAATAAAACTGGTGGGGAGAAAAGGGATAGACAAATGATGCTAAGGTTAAGCTTCCCAGAGCAGTGTTCAAAGTCTACTGGTTCATCAGGAAACGGCCACCGTCTCCATCAACAACAGAGTCTCCTGCCCCATGGAGTTGCTGCTACTCGCATCTGCCAGAAACTCAACAGGGCCACAACCACGGCTGCCGTTAGCCCCCTCACCACCTCTGCACAAGTGGCGGTAACCAGGTACCTGGGAGGTCATATCCTCCTGTCAAATGGGCTCTGCTCACAACCAGCTCCTCAGGATTTCTGCTCTGAATTAGTTTCACATGTCTAATTGGCAGTGTCTGGATCACTGCCTGTGTCCTAACTGCAAGGGGACCTGGGAAAAGGGGTGTCATGACTTCTTAATTGGGGTGGCAGGACTCAGAAGGCTGCATATTCCCTTAAACACAGGAACGGTTTCAAGAGATGCTGGACATCCCAAAGCCATGACAAATGTTTCCTGGAGGATTTGGCTCCCAAACACTAACATACACATACTTTGTTTCATAGTAAAGATTAAACAGCAATGAATTTAGCAGCTATGGAACACAGAATGCTGCCACCTAATAGATCTCTCA
Source organism: Carollia perspicillata (assembly GCA_004027735.1). Lineage (NCBI taxonomy): Eukaryota > Metazoa > Chordata > Mammalia > Chiroptera > Phyllostomidae > Carollia > Carollia perspicillata. The sequence continues at coordinate 66,682 of PVKM010002015.1, read as the reverse complement.
TATGAGCCATCTGCTGAGAGAGAGAGGCTGAACTGCGACTGCCTTCAAGTCCAAACGCAAGGTCTTTAAGTCAGTTCGCTTCCTCCACTGCATCTTTCACAATTCTCTCCCGACAGTCTTCAGGCTATGAACTATTTTGTAACCTTTACTCGCTCTGAATAAAATATGGAAAGCTATAGTAGCGGAAGAAGTGTTAGATAAAATGTACAAATATATGCAAGGTTTTTAAGTCACTTTGCCTCCTCCTCTACATCTTTTGCAATTCTGTCCAGACAGTCTTCAGGCTATGAACCATTTTGTAAACTTTACAAAAGTTTACACTCTAAATAAAATAAAATATGGAAATAAATAAAATATGAAAAGCTATAGCAGTGGAAGAAGTGTTAGATAAAATGTACAAATATATACACCAAACAGTAAGGAAGAAAAATGAGTAACTACGACAGTTCTTATTTCTGAACTGGTCACAAGATATTTTCTTCTTCTTCTTCTTCTTCTTCTTCTTCTTCTTCTTCTTCTTCTTCTTCTTCTTCTTCTTCTTCTTCTCCTCCTCCTCCTCCTCCTCCTCCTCCTCCTTCTTCTTCTTCTTCTTCTTCTTCTACCTATTTCATGTCCCCATTATCATCAGCCAGTATCTCAGTAGTCACAATTCTTTGCCTGTTTGAGAGAACCCGAATTTTATTCCCCAAATAGATAAGCCCTTGGTAATGTTGCCTGTACAGGATCACTGCAGTATTCTCATCTTCATCACTGGATAAGGAAAAATGAGAAGACACCACAGAGAATCCCCTGAGTTCCACTAGAATCCTCCCTGCCACCACCATGTAACAGCTACCCTATTGCCCATTAATAACAAGGGTCAGCCACATCGGTTAACAGGGACCCTTATTTTTGCCTATTTTGTGGAACAAGAAGAATGCTAGATGGCCAGGTAGCAATCTCAGCTTCCAACACTTGCATCTCTCAACAATGGAAACATTTCCCTTTAAACCGGGAGAGTCCAGGGATACAAAGAGAGAAGTGAAAGCTGTTTATTTGGTTATAATAGTGAGATGTACCATGCCCATTCCTACCCCTTGATATCAGGACCCCTGTTTTCTGGCTATTGGGAAAGAGCACCAGATACTGGTCACTGGTTTAGACAAACCCACATCTTATAGAAGAACACACAAGCCACACAAGGAGCTGTTGCCCAGCAGAGCTGGAAGTGAGTCTTCATGGACCATTCCACTGAGACATCGGGTTAGCTGCTCCTGGATGGCAGGGTATCAGGTAGTACTGTTAATGGTAAACAGCCACAGATGTTAGACCTTGTATTGAGTTTTGGCTTAGAGAGAATTCAGAGCCAAGTCTCAAATACAAGCAAAAGTTTATTTAGAAAGTCACAGGGGTAGAAAAAGTGAGCCATGGAGGGAGTGAGCCAGCTGGGCTGCATGGGCTCAGGAAACAAGTTACAGCGGCAAAAGAAGGGCCCTTGAGAAAGGAAGCAAAGGTATGTACCTTGATGGAAGAAAGAGTGGGAAAAGGCACAGACACGCCGAGATAGAGACAGAGAAACAGAGAGAGAGAGAGAGAGAGAGAGAGAGAGAGCACTGGGTCCATGCTCTTAAGGAGTTTTTGTCTGTTTTGAAGGCAAATGTGGGGGTTTTATGGGAGGTCTCAGAGGAGGACTTTAATAGAATATTCATCAGGCTTTCCAGGTGTTTCTTTTCAGGGTCATGGTCTCCACTGACTGGTCAGCACCAGTACAAGGGATCATCAGTCATCACAGCTAGTCCTGATGTCAGCCTTAGCGGTACCCTGCCTAACCTTGGTGCTTTTCTGGGCCTGGAGCTGAAACACAACTGAAGCCCAGATGTCATCTCTAGTTTGACCAAAACTCTGTCTCTGTGGTCAACAGACCTGAGGCTTTGTTCCCCAGATTATTTGATGTGGTCAGAACCTCATTGTCCTGAGAGCTTAATATTTAAGGGAGTGGTCATGCTTGTGTGGGAATCATATGAGGCTATTCTCTGCCCCTCCTTGTCCCTTCTCTAAGGCAGTCTACCACATGACTAGTAACGCACCAGGGGAGGAAAAGTCCAGGGAGGGTCCCAACCATGTGACCGGTGATATGAAAGGTCAGGGGGTCTAAACTACATGCCCAGTGATATGCTAGAGGGGGAAAGGTCACCCTGGGGGTGAGGTCCCACCCTAGTTTTGCCCATTGCTGAGTAGCCAGGGCTTTGTGCCCTGGTGACCTTCAGTACCTGGCCTGTTGTTCCTACTCCGCTCGTGCCTAACTGCCTGCTGTAGAACCGGTGAACCCTTCGACACGATTACATTGGCTCATGTCTTTTGCTCTGAAATAAACTTTTTGTTCTGTAAATTCTGGCCATATCTCAGACCATATAAAAAGGCACTCTTACACTTCTCAATGGGTAGCCATTGGGATGTTGCCTCCATGTAATTCTCTCTTTACCCTTTTCATCAGCTTAGGGAGTGAGAGAACATGATTCCGGAGATTTCTCAGAATCACACAGTGATCACAGAGAACTCATTTCAGCCCCCCTGAGAGCTCCGAGAGGCCAGATTTATAGCAGACTCTTGTCTCCTTTCTCTCCCTCTGCTTCCTCCTTCCCTTCCTCCCTGCCCCCAGCTCCCTTCCTCTAGATCAGGGGTGTCAAACTCATTTTCACCAGGGGCCACATCAGCCTCATGGTTGCCTTCAAAGAGCTGAATGTAATTTTAGGACTGTAGAAACATAACTGCTCCTTAACTAGGGGCAAGGAGCTCAGCGCTGCCACTAGGTAGCTAGGTAGGAACAAGGTGCCGGGCCAGATAAAACCAGGTGGAGGGCCGGATTCGGCCTGCGGGCCTTGTGTTTGCCGCCTGTGCACTAGTTCATCCTTACCCATCTCTTCCTTCTTTTAGCCTTTTTTTATTCTTCTTTTGTTCCCTGTTTATTCTCTTTTCTTCTTCATCCCTCTTCTCCTAATTCTTTCTTTTCCTTTTTCACCTTGCACACTCTTCATCATTTTTGTAGTTTCCACCATCTACTGCCTGATCCAAATGGAGAAGCCCAGTCCCTACCTAAATTTCCCAGAGCAACTTCTGTCCCAGTCAACCCCCAGGTATATGATGTCATAGAAAGTTTAGCACATACAGAAATAGAGAAAAAAAATCTTGAGAGAATTACATTAAATTATCCTTCCTAACATATGAGGGGAGACCACCAAAACCCCAGTATTTATTTATTAAAAATTGTGTATTTATTCTTCCACATTTAAACTTCAATCACCTTCAAAGTACTTCCATCTGATGTTTTTTTCCACTGCTCAAAAACAGTTTTGAACTCATTTGCTGCCTTTTAGTGCTTCCACTATTTTATGTTTCACTTCTTCCACATTGGCAAAATCTTTCCCTCTGAGGAATTTTTTTATCGAGGGAAACAAATTAACAAACAAAAAAGGGAGCTCAGGTTGAGATCTGGTGCATAGGGAGGGTGGGACACAGGGGTCATGCCATTTTTGGTCAAAAGCTGCTGAACACTCAGCACGTGTGAGCAGGCGTGCTCATAAATCACCGGTGATGAAATGGACAAACGTGTTAAAAGATTATTCAAAAAAAAATTCAGTGAAGCTGAATGCAGACTCTCACAACAATGCCAGCTGGTACACTGATACAGATGGGTTCCTAGAACACTCACCTAGCGGGGAATCCTGTACTACAAGGGGCCTGCCCTCCTGATAATAATTCCACGTTTTGGGGGTCCTTCTTGGTAAAAACATCAATCTTTCTCATTTGTATAAAAGTTCAAGCTTTGATTCCTTCAAATCAGGTTTGCAAATTCTCTCATACAATCCTTACAAATTTTCAGTTTCAATCTCTATCTGAGATCATTTGTTTTTTCAAAATAAAAACCCTCTTTCACATCCAATTTTCTTATTAGAAAATTACATTTTAGCTGTTAATGATGTGGCTTAGTGGGTTCAGCATTGTCTTGCAAACCAAAAGGTCACCAGTTTAATTCCCAGTCAGGACACATGCCTGGGTTGCAGTCCAGGTTCCTCACTGGGGGGCATGCAAGAGGCTACCCATCAATCAATGTTTCTCTCGCACGCCAATATTTGTCTCCCTGTCTTTCTCTCTCTGTTCCCCCTCTCTAAAAATAAATAAATAAATGTTTTAAAAGAAAATTGTGTTTTAACCAACCATTTGATAGGCTTTTGATCTGTCTACATCCCTCTATGTTTATCATGTTAAATTTAAGTATATGTTTTTAAGAACAGTGCTTTTAATCCCTTTGGATTTTTTAAATATCTGTGCTATTGTGTTATTGTTGTTTTACCCTTTCTCACTTGTGTTGACAATTTTTATTTTCTGATTTTGATCTTTAGTGATAGATCTATTATAAAAGTAATCACTATTTCTGTAATCTGACATCTTTCCAAAGCTTTGAAGCCCAGGCCCAAATGGTCTCTATTGACTGTCAAATGTCTGTTTTTACTAATAATATGGTTTTATGGAAAAGATAAAGAATGGCTTAAAATTTCAGTGAGAATTTTTCAATTGAGCCATAAATGGGAATGTACAAAGGAAAAAACAATTTATTGCAAATAGCATGTGAGTAGAAATGGCCTAAATTGGAAGGAAATTTTCTGAGAATAAATAGAGCAGTTGAAACATATACACACACACACAAACACACATATTTTCTCAGGGGTCATAATTTTTCATCTTTTTGGATCTTGAGTCCCTTTAAGCATCTAAATAAACCTGTAGATTTTTCTTCCCAGAAAGAAACATTTTGGCACACAAGGTCAATGGACCCCCAAGTTAAGAACCCATCTCTAAGGAATAATATTAGACAATTATTCCAAGTCAAAATACTTTCCTGCTTTTTGTTCTGCCCCCAAGCCACACTTATTGAAACAGTGTTCATCCTGAAGTCGAAGTGAAGTCAGTATTACCTGGGGTTCTATACTCTCTATTTTAACCCAACAGGAAAAGAAAGAATGAGTGAGGCAGTGAGTGATTGAACACAAGCACAATTCATCGTGGATGTGACTCTGGAAAATTACTATGGCCCATGTTTGGAGAAAGTCTCTCTGAGCAGAAGAGATGGCCTAAGCAAAGGATGGAAATATGAAGCACTGTGTCACATGTGGCAAATTACCCGTGTGAAGGGACAGTGAAGAGACAAATCATTCCATGGGGGGCATGGGGAGGGGGCCGTTCTATGTAATATTTGGCACTTTAGACTTTATCCTGTGGAGACAGAGTTTCAACTATAGAGTAACTTGTCAGCTTTGAATGTTAAAGAGATCACCTTGGCCAGAGTGTGGGGTGTGCATTTGAAGAGAACAAGACCAGAATGCTGGAAGCAGAAACACCATGGGGACATGGTTGCCGAAGTCCAGGACAAAGGTGATGAGGGAATGAAGTAAGGCAGTGATGGTAGACATGGCAAGAAGAGAAAAGACTTGAAAAACATGTAGGAAGTAAAAAACAGCAGGACTTAGTAACAGATTGGAGATTAGAGGTAATGGAAATGAAACAGCCAATGTTCTGTCCTTACTAGGGGTACTTACATTTCATGAGAATTCAAATGTAGAATGAACAGTTTTAACACTCTGGGACCACCCTACTCAGGGCTTTGCGTGGTCTTGTGCTGAGGGCACAGCATCAAGATGTTGTTTTTTTCACTAAGTGACATCAAGGCTAAAGCCAAGAGGTAAAAATATTTGTGGGATGGAGTAAAGAAAGGGACCCACAAAGTGATTCATATACCTATAAATGTCCTTGTAGTTTCCTAAGTCACACACACACACACACGCTGAGCCCCAGACACAGAGCACCCCATCAGTGCCATGCACATACAGCCTGTTTGTCCAGGATTCTTGTACAACATCAAATGCACACACTCAGCCACTGAGTGACTAAAGTATGTTTTCTTTGATTTCCAAAATACATTCTTTCATATTGAAAAACTGCTCCTCAAACTGCTTACACTAGTAAAATCACAAGTTATGATTCATATGCTTGATTCTGCTTCACTGAAGCTTGACTCTATTTATAGTTGATATATTTGGGGGTATTTTCTCTCCTTCTTTCTCTCTTCTTCAAGTCAATGGCATGCAAAAGATAAAAAGAACCAGAAAGGAAAATGAAAGAAAAAGGTGTGTGTATGAAATTAATCTGAACTAATGTTAACTACTGATGGTTATATCATGGCCCTTCACTTACCTGCCTCCTCTCCATCAAGCTCAGAATAGGGGTGGTGTCAACAGGTGGCTACTGAGAGGGTTTCAGCTCCACCCCAATCCCCTAATAATTTCCGTGAATGCTTCTTTCAAGCAGTCCACATAAAAATACAAGAAGAATATAAGTAAAGCCATGCACTTGCCTTTGCAAACTCAGTTACAAGTTTCCCACATCCTCATCACCAAATGGTTTGCTCTTCCTAAGCCCCATCCATGGAACCCTCCTTGTGCATTCAGAACAGTTGCATGTTAGCAATTTCACATGTTCAGTTTTATATGTAGGAATTCTGGAGTCGCTCACATCCAGCATTTGTCCCTTCCTGAGATCAGAGGAAAGAGAAACATTCTAAGCCACCCTTTCTGCCAGTGTTACCTGTTGTACATTTCTGTGAGTCCCCAGTTCCTCCTACTTCATGGCAGATTCTCCCTCCTATAAAGTTAGTGTTGGGTTGGAGGAAAAAATGACAAGGCATTCTGAAAAACTTAGGGGTTTGCTTGGAAAAGATTTTTAAAAAGCCATCTGCAAGCTAGTTTGTGTCTGAATCGGTGCAGTAATACAGAATCTTTTCACTAGCTTCCTAGGACCCCATCCGGGGCCATGGTGTCAGCATGTGGCAGAACAAGGGGAGAACACGTTTTCCTCATGCTAGATCTTGGCTGACACCCAGAGCACTCCCCTGGGCTCCTAAGAAAAATCCCTCCTGCCTGCATACAGAGGGGGAAAATATTAATTTTACAAAATGTGGCCAACAAAAGAAAACTAAAGAGGTTAAACTCTGGAGACGCTTCTGGAAAAATTCATATCTGACTTTAATAATCAATAGCTTATGCCAGTGATCGTCACACACTCTGTATGCCCGCAGACTGTGATGCAATCAAGCTTTCATTTATATTTATGTGACCAGGAGGACTTTGTGTTTGATGATTTTAAAAGATGCATGGACTCAGCTCTGTGTAATTCTGATGTATTGGTCTATTATCTATAAGAGGCCATTGGCTAAATTGTACTATTCACATGAGGGTCTATGATAGAAATTTATGAGAATGATAGGGAAATATTCAGATTTCAGTTTTCTTCAACAGTAAAAATGGAGAATTTAAGCATATTGTGCTTCTAAACAGCCATCAGAATTAGATTTAAGAGGACCTCATTGTACAACAAATGCACTATTAAAATAGTTTTTTATGCTGCATTAATACAGAAGAAGGTTGACAATTGAGGAAGCTGGAGAGATTGGACCCACAGGATCGAAGCAGATGAAACCACAGTTGCAGGGAATCAAATTCGTCAAGGCTGGAGGGGCCCGCACAGTGAAGGAGACTGGCATTTCTTAAATAGTCAGAGTTATTTATGTTTTTATTTTGTTTCAGTAACACAACATTTACTTAACTTCCTTGCTGCTAATTCAGTCTAGACAAGTCACACTGGTTTTCCAGGACTTTTCACTCACTCAACACCTAGGGTAGAGTGTGTCAGTGTAATAGTTACTGTGATAGCCATGGATTTTCAGAGAGAATATTCATGGTCACTGCTCTTCAGAACCCTGCAGTTGAGAGAGGAAATACATGGTTTGTTGATTAATAGAACACACTAATTTAGTGTTCCTCTTGAAGGAGGTAAGGAGAGGCAGGAAATTCCTGGTTCCCAATAGGAATTTCAGAAGTATCAAAGAAAAAGCCCTGGTCAGAGTCGCTCAGTTGGTTGGACCATTGTCTTGTAAACGGAAAGGTCACAGGTTCTATTCCCTGTCAGGGCACGTGCCTAGGTTGTGGGTTCTATCCCCAGTCCAGGCTCCTACAAGAGGCAACCAATCAATGTTTCTCTCTCACATCGATGTTTTCTTCTCTCTCTCCCTTCATTCCTCTCTCTCTAAAATCAACAAGCATGTCCTTGGGTGAGGATTAAAAAAAAAAAGGTGTAGGCCCTGGCTGGTGTGGCTCAGTGGATTGAGTGCCAGCTTGGGAATCAAAGGGTCATTGGTTTGATTCCCAGTCAGGGCACAGGCCTGGGTTGCAGACCAGGCCCCCAGTAGGGGGCATACAAGAGACAACCACAGATTGATGTTTCTCTCCCTCTACTTCTCCCTCCCTTCCCATCTAAAAATAAATAATAAAATCTTTTTTTAAAAGGCGCAGCATAAACTGTGAGTCTCAGTAAGCACATTCCACTCTCAATAGCACTGTGAGACTATTCTTTTAAGGGGCAGGGTATATACCCACAGTTGTTTCAAGGCTTGGTGATGGGTAGTTAATCATTCTTGTGTGTGATCAGTGGCATGCCTGTTCAGGATGGTAGTCTTGGTGAATCAAGAGAATTCAGTTATTGTAAGTGACACGAAGGATTTAAAATGTGTAAGACTTAGGGTCAGAAGGTCTGGCACCGATTTTCAGCTCTGCCATTCCTTGCTTAGGGAGGCCTGGAAAAATCACTCTAGTTCTAAGGATCTTAGATTTCTTCAGCTGCAAAACATTAATTGAATGTTGAAAGTCACTAGAAGCATAAGTTTTTATTGCTTTATGTGAAACTGAGCATTTGCCTGTCCACTAACTCTATCTAGATATTTTTAAATGAAGGCAGCTATGGAGTGTTTTGCTGCATTTCAGAGTCAGATGTAGAATCTTACCTGTACAACATGGTCATGCTGATGAAATAGATTTTGTTGTCTTTGTACATTGGATATTAGAAACTAAAGATCCATCCGTTTGGTGGGTATATTTTGAGCATGTACCATAGGTCCTGAAAAACAGTGGAAGCAAGACCGAGTCCCTTTCTCTCCCTGCAGAGATAAGCAGGAAAAGCTCCTGGAATTTAGGTCAAAGAGTTCAAATGTCTTCTAGCTAGTAGAATGCATAGCTTGCAGCTAGTATCGTAAAACACTACATCTAAATTGATTTTAGCATTCATGTAGAAAAACCTCCCCATTTTTCATTAGAGGAAACTGAGACTAGATATAGTATACATCTTTCCCAAGTCACTCAGAGCACTAGTGACATTTTTCACTTATTCAACAAATAGTTAAGTGACAGGCTTTTTGCTAGGTACAAAAAAAAAAGGAAACAGAGGACTCACAAATCTTATAGTTTAATGGGAAACACAGATGAGTAAACACAGTTTGACAAGCACTATGATCTGGAAACCAGTTCAGAGGAGTGTCAGAGACTACTATCTTGAGGGAATCAAGTCTAGGCTGGGCATTAAATGATGAGTAGGAGGCATGGAGCTAGCACTGTGAATCCTAATTTAGGAGAGTTCAACCCCGATCTCCAAACTGGGATTGTAGGAACTAGTTGTAACTAGCTGCTCAGTGAGGGGTGGGGAATGTTTCTGGGGGAGATTTTCTTGCTCTCAGCTCAGTCTGACACAAAGGGTCAGCTAACTCCTGAGAACCTTTGCCAAGGTTTGCTCTGTCCCTTACTTTCATGGATAGTGTGAGTAGAATAACGTGGTAGAAAAAGCATGTCCCACTGAGTTGAGTAGACCTGGGTTCAATCCCAACCCCGACAATGACTATGGCTGGGACCCATGAGCAAAGCCTCTGTGAAACTCACACTTCCCAGCTGCAAAATGAAAAAAAAAATCTTCTTAATAACATTTTTGAGTCTTTAATCAGATAATGAGTATAAAACAGTAGCCAGGCCAATAGAGAGCACACAGAGAGCAACTTTGAAGGGTCAGGCAACAGCAAACACATGAAATTGCAGGCTTCTTGTCAGGGATGACTAACAGAACTTGCAAAGGAAACAGTAAATTTGAAGCCTCTGAACACTAAGAAATTATCTTTTGTTCTACTTCTCTGCCTCCTTATTATCAGTTGAGATTATTATAAACTTTCTTGGTGCTTTACTTCAAGTCCATCAAAATATATCTCTATAAACCCTTTATCCCAAGCTCATCACTACTGTGGGCTTACTGAAAAAAGCACAATAATAAAACTCAGATTTACAGATTTACTGATTAGAATCAATTCACTCAGCCAAAACATGTGGTAAGAAGCATAATTTCTGTTGTCTTATTTTTCTAGCATAAATTAATGATAGTTTATTCAAAAAAATTTTTTTTATCTTTTGCTTTTATTCCTTTTCCCCATCCCTCCCCCCCACTGTTATTGTCCATATGTCCTTTATAATTGTTCCTGTAAACCCTCCACCCTTTTTCCCTATTATCCCACTCCCTCTCCCCTCTGATCACTGTCAGCTTGTTCTCAATTTCAATGTCTTTTTGGCTATACTTTGCTTGCTTGTTCATTTTGTTGATTAGGTTCCTGTTAAAGGTGAGAGCATATGGTATTTGTCTTTCACCACCTGGCTTATTTCGCTTAGCATAATGCTTTCCAATTCCATCCATGCTGTCACAAAGGGTAGGAGCTCCTTCTTTCTTTCTGGTACATAGTATTCCATTGTGTAAATGTACCATAGTTTTTTTATCCATTCGTTTACTGATGGGCACTTTGGTTGCTTCCAGCATTTGGCTATTGTAAATTGTGCTGCTATGAACATTGGGGTGCATATGTTCTTTTGGATTGGTGTTTCAGGGTTCTTAGGATATAATCCTAGCAGTGGAATTTCTGGGTCAAAAGGCAGTTTCATTTTTAGTTTTCTGAGAAAATTCCATACTGTTTTTCATAGTGGTTGCATCAAAGGAAATTTTAAGGGAGAACCTAACCAAAGTGTGAACATAGGCCTGGGCATATTTTATTTATTTTTAAATTATTTTTTGATAGAAAGATATTAATCTTTAGTAATTTTTAAAGATTTTATGTATTTATTTTTTTAATATTTATTTATTTTTTGAGAGAGGGGAAGGGAGAAAGACAGGGGGAGAAACATCAATGTGTGGTTGCTTCTCACATATCTCCAGCTGAGTATCTGGCCCACAACCTAGGCATGTGCCCCGAGTGGGAATTGAACCGTGACCCTTTGGTTCCACAGGCCAGCACTCAATCCATTAAGCCATACCAGCTAGGGCTAGGCATGTTTCAACTACGAACATTAAGTACCCCAAGTTATTTCCTGCCTCAGAAGGGTTCCTCCAGCGTAGCTAGAACTACTGCTCCCCAAAATGATACTCCTTGATTGGATACAAAACAAAGCAGATGAATAAATGACATCTAAGTACACAGATTCTAAACCCCAATGCATAATTCTCATCAGAGCTGGGGGTTCTGTCTCCGTTATAAGTGTTTGTCTTTAGTGAGGAGCACCATAACTCTTGGTTCCCTTGTTTTTATTCCTTACAAATACTGAATCAGTATTCATTTCCTTCTTACACCTTCTTCAAATGTTTTGATAAGCTTCTCATTAGACTCTGCAAAGGAGGAAAATGACAAGGTGCAAATTAACCACACTATGCCTAGTCCAAGCTAATGAGTAGAATTTGGAGAACTGGATAGTGGAGAAGGGGGTGACTGATAAAACACCTGTAGGTTCTCACATATAAAACTTTTACCCTGCGTTTCCAGAAACAATGATGTTGCCAATTCACTTTTTCCTACTCAAGGATGTTCTGGACTATCAACTTCCAGTCTCTGATATTTACAATTTTAATGAACTCTTCCCAGTAGATCTTAATTGTAGCCACAAAAATCCTAAGGATTTCTAAAACTGCTGGACAAGCAATCTGCATGTCCTTTTGTCTTGTCTTCTTAGTTCACAAATGCCAACGTTATCAATAAAAGTCCAACTCCTTGCATGAGAGAGGGAACATCGTGCAGTATTTTTAGCCCTGAAAGAGCTTCACCATTTAATTTCATGAATCCAAACAATCAGCGACCTTTGTACCCTTTCAGCCAATTACAAACCTCTGTCGGTAGGTGATTACTTCATATAACTTTAATGAAAAGAGTCAAAATTTCAGAACTAAGTAAGAGTGCACATAAAGGGAATGTATGGTTATTCTAATCAACATGAAAAAAGGCAATTCTAAGTTTTCAAACCCAGCACGTGTTCTAGTATCTCTCAGGACTTCTGTGTTAAGTTTTCATTGAACACATGGACAATCTAACATTTGTTGAAAGAGGCACTCTTCCTAGTTTCTTCATATCACCTCCATTCTCTTGTTCCTTCTCACATCCCAAGGGCCATATGCCAGAGCAGCGATCTGTGTAGGGATTGTCACTATGGGGTACTCACAACCCTAGGGATGTATAAAGGCTTCCCAAAGAGCATGGGGATTTCTGCAGTTTTATTTACTTTTCTTCTTTTTAGCATTCTTTTTTTAAATTGAGATATAACTGACATAACATTATATTAGTTTCAGGTACACAATGTCATGATTCAATATTTGTACATGTTGCAAAATGATCACCACCGTAAGTCCATTATCATACAAAGTTAAAAATGTCTTTTTCTTGTGATGAGAATTTTTAAGATTTACTCTCTTGGCAACTTTCAAATATGCACTACAATATTATTGACTACAGACACCGTGCTGCAATACCGTATTATTAATTATAGTCACCATGCCGGGGAGGGATTTGTGGCTAGATTGTGTCTGCTCTCCTACCCACTTCACTGTGGTTCTTCTCTCATTCATCCAAAGCATAGGAGGTCAGTCAGCTGGCTTTCAGGTTTTTCTCAGAGGACGTCGTCCCATGGGAAGCTGTAGATTCAGTGTGTGTGTGTGTGTGTGTGTGTGTGTGTGTGTGGTAGAAGGTGAGTTCAGGATCCTCCTACATCACCATCGTGAATCAGAACCTCCCTATAGTTTTACCAAAATCAATGTCCAGGTTCTCAAACTCTACTCACACCTTTTCCTTAAAAGGATTTGTCTGAGCTTGCACCTGTGTTCACCAATAGCCCCTTTCCCACTTCACTAAAAATTAACCATGGCCTTACTCCCCGACTCCTATGTAAAAATTGTCAGGGTGCAAAAAAAAAGGGAGTGAGAGTACTTCCTTTTATGACTACTCAAGACGTTATAAATTCTTAGGGCTTCCAGTTATTTCTTCTATTATGCATACTCCTAATAATTATAAAAGTGGCATGAAAAATGAAGAATGTGGGTCCCTGTTTAGATGTTCTAAATGCAGATGTAAAATAAAGTGGGGCCAGTAGTAATAAAAATAAAAATGAAATAAAGTAAAAATAATGATAAGTTTTGTTTAATGAGTTTACTTTTCTATCCCCTAACTACTATTGAAGAATTCATTATTCATGAGGAAAAATCTATTGAAAAGAAGGCAAAAAGAGCATCTGTGGGAAATATTGAACACTAAAAATGGTTCCTTTTTATGTATTTAAATGTAAGCACTTCTTTTCAGTTATTCTCAATGCTCACCCTAAGACATGTTATTAGCTGGGGGAAAAAGCAACTTTCATCAGCCAAAAATAAAGGAATTTCCATCAGCCAAAACAGTATGAGTGAGTGATGCAGATTGTTTAAATATAAATGGAAGGTTTTCTGGGACTCCAAATTTTCCAAGATAAGTTAGGTAAAATCCACAGATAACCTCCTGTATGATTTATTTCAGGATTTGGCGTGTGTTATTAAATAAGGTCTTTAAAACTATTTCATCTAGCCATACCTTAAAATATTTATTCTAATCTTAATTTTATTTAATGTTTAACATTTTCATCCCTTACTAATGAAATATAAAAGTATGCTAGTTGCCAGACTGATTTCGATTGTACACCTAAAAACCAATTTATTAAAACATTTATTTAATTTAAAATTAAGTCAGAGAGATTTGTAATTTTAAAACAAGATAGAGTAAACATACTTCTCTATATTGCTTCTACTAAATACAACTAGAAAGTGTGGACATTATATAAAAAACAAGCATAACTCAAAGGTGGAGGAAAACATGCCAACCAGAGAAGAACCTTGAGACCTATAGAACAGCATAGCAATGAAATTCTCATGTTTTCTATTTGCTTTACACACACTGTACTGGGTGTCAGAGAAGCTAGCAATCCAGTAACACTAATGGGCAGAGAGGGAAAGTCCCCCCAAAGCTTACTCTTTAGAGCCAAGGACCAGGAAAGGACTGCTTAGCAAGAGAGAAAACTTTCAGACAATCTCTGCCCTACTCTAGCCACACCACGGGGAAAAACTGAGGCCACACCCCCCCACCAGTGAAGGCTAGGTAGGAAGATTGGACTACCATATCATCAAGTAACCACAAGGTGTGCCTCCCTACTGCCAGTGTGGGCTCAGAGAGAGCCAAGAAGGGAGTTAGGACTTTTGCCACCACCCAGTGGTATGGACGGCTTCCCTCCCAGGCTGTCAGTGGAAGTCACATGGGGATCCTAAAGGTCCACCTCCCACCAACAGCAATGAGGCACCCTCTCCCAGAGTGTTAATGTAACGTGGACATCTAACCCCACCTGACAGTAACTGGGTGGTGTTTAACTTCTTCCATCAGCATGATGTCAGAAAAGAGCTACTAAAATAAAGGATTTAAATAAAATCCAGAGATTTAGCAAATAATACTCAGAATCTCCCAAATTTGGCAAAAGATATAAACCTACATACTCAAAAAGCTACACAAACCCCAAATAGAATAAATGCAAAGACATCCATGGCAATATATAACATAAACTTCTGAAAATTAAAAACAAAGAAAAATATTTGAAAGCAGCAAGAAAGAAACACCTTACCTACATTGGGGATAAAAATCTAATGTTAGATTTCTCATTGGAAAACATGGAGGTTGGAAAGAAATGATGAAACATTTTTCAAGTACTGAAAAAGATAATTGCCAAACCAGAATCTTATATCCACCAAAAATATCCTTTAGGAATGAAGGGGAAATTAAGACATTCCCTGAAGAAGAAAAGCTACAAGAATTTGTCACTAGTAAATCTATCCTAAAAGAACAAAGAAACTTCTTGAAACAAAGAGGACATTATTTTTTAAAAAAGAAATATTGGATTATTATAAAAGAAGAAAGAACAATTGAAAGATTAAGAATATGAGTAAACACAATAGACTTCCCTGCTATTCTGAGCTTTCTAAAAATTATGTTTGATGGTAGAACCAAAAATTATCCTCTGATGTAATCAATGAATGAAGAAAAGTTATTTGAGATCATTATAGTACAAATGAGCAATGATAAGGGGTTAAGGGGAAGTAAGATTCTCCTTCACTCAATTCACTCAAACTGATCGAGTGTAAATATCAGTAGACTGGGTAAGTTACATGTATACAAAGTAATACCTAGAGTGACCATTGAAAAAATCTATCCAAAGATATACACACAAAAGCACTGTAGATAAATCAAAATGGAATTCTAAAATATATTTAAGAAAACTTGAGGGAGGCAGAAAAAAACAACAAAAAAAGATACATGAGTGTATATTTGGGAGTAACAGCATGGAACTACATATATGGGTTGCACCCTGGTCTATTCTCTGTTTTTTTGTGTAATATGTAGCCATTGGGGAAAAGTAGGTGAAGGGTCAGGAGATATCTCTCCAATGGTTTTGCAATTTTCAATGAATCTATAACCTCAAATTAATTTTTTTCCAAAAAAGATGAGGTCAGGCATCTTCTAAAATGAAGTAAGTCTGACTAGGTTGATTGGTTTGCAATGTGTCCTTGCTTTGTAAGTGAACTCTTCATTGGTCATTAATGAGCTAAATTCTCTACTATTTGCTGTAAATGAAAAATTATTTAAGCCACGTGATAAAAGAAAAATATTTTATCAAACATATATACTGGTAAAAGCATAATAAAATTAACAATATATTATCTCCCCTCTTCTTTCTGAATGTATATTAGGTTTGGGTAAACAGGGTGCTTATAAATTTAAAGTTAATAGGTACAATTCATTATCATTTGATCCATCTGATAGAGCCTCTTTGTATACTGTGCTCTCCTAAATGAAAACTCAAGTTCAAGGAGACAAGGGGAAATTGTAATAATTTTCCAATTTTACAGAGAACTTAATCACATCCACTTAAATTGGATGATAGCAGATAGTAAATCATTATGGTATTTGGATCCCATTAGATACACTTTGAAGAATGATATAGCAGTTTCATATTTAAATGCTAGAATTACGGTACATTTTTTGCAGTTATTTGAACTTATGATGGAAAACCTTTGAGGTCAATTTAAAAATGTGTGGGAAGGCACACACACACACACACACAAAGTTGGTCGCCCATTATACATAAGCCCAGCATCTCTCAGAACTGCCCTTTTCTCCCACTGTCCTGAACCACTCTGGATGCTGACCATCTATTATTGCTACATGGCTACATAGCCACTTACACAGAATTCCTGGAATTTATCTCCTCTCCTGTTTGCACTTCTGTCAGAGACACTACTCCACCCTTCCTAGAGCCAGTCTTAGAGTCAGTTTTTCCAGGTGTGGAGACAGTAGACTTGCAATGCCAATCACAAAGAATGAATGGGAAGGGTTAGTTAAGGAGGTTTTGTGCCAGGAGCACATTTGACCTAGGACTGTTTCTGACTCATTTGTTCTTTACAAATTTTGTTTAGTTTACTTTAAGAAATAGTATAAATATCTTGTGTACTCAAGGTGGACCATGCTTCATGCAGGGAAATTATATATATATATATATAAAACATAAATACGATTGTATATACTTCCTGGCTTTTAAGAAGCTCAACCTAACACACTTTAATAGATTTTAAAAATGAAATACTGAAGGTATAATAATAAAACACACAGGAATACTTTATTTTTATCAGAGCTTAGATACCATGGCTTATAAACTATACCATTCTTTTATGCTCCATTAAGGAACACTACTACTGCTTAAATAACAACAATGTTTTGTTATTACTTAGAATCTTTATTATATATTTATTGAAAGAACCTTTTAAACTGATTTAGATATAGCTTCTTAGAATATTGAATATACATTAAAAGGATATGTAAGTAAAATAAATTGATTAAGGTGTTCCTGAAACTTCTTCCAATTCAGAGTTTACCTTTTTAATATTAATTTTTGAGTCAGAGATTTTTATATCTATGTATTTCAATGTAGCATATGACTTTCTTTCAAGTTGCTAATATTGTACTTCTTCAAGTTCGGTGATAACACCTTTTTGACCTTATGAAGAGGTTATCGACAAAAAATTTCAAAATAGACTCATGTTCCTTCTTTGAAAGCCTTCCTTAATAGTCTGCTGACCATGAGGGTTTGTAGTTGTTTAGTTATGCTTCCATAAGTAATAACCAAGTTTGAGTACATCCATAAAATAACAGCCATGATCAAAACCATATATCCCAAAATAAGATGCCCAGACTCTGCTGGGCAGCTACTATGAGCCACTGAAATTTTAAACAGGGCTAAGATTTGGCTTAAAAAAAAAAAAGATGCTTGAGTTGGCCAATAAAGGATACACTTAAGGGATGCATTACCAAGGAGTATGGAAGACAGGAAAGAAAAGTTCTGGTGGCAAAAACCAAAGATGATGGGAACAGCTATTATGACAACTGGAAGCCTCCGAGCAGTCCTATACAGAGCCAAAGCAGCATCTATATCCATGATGCCTGGAAGCTCAGGCTCCAGTGCAGTTCTGAGTAGGTGGAAGTGGTAGAGAGAATCTGGTCCTGGAGTCAATCTTCAGTGGTGGTCCTTCACATTTGGCCTTTCAGATCTCAGCCAAGTCTATCAGATGAGAGAAAATTACTGCTGGAGCAGACTTCCCCAATTCAATCGAAGCATGTATTGAGTACTTACAACCAAGCAAAGAGTTTTATAGGTGTTCTCTGATGGCACATTAGCAACAGGAAGTAAAGTTCTTGTTCTCCAGAAAATATAGTAGCGACTCAATAAATATTTGCTGACAGGAAAATGAAAAAGAGAGAGAGAGAGATAAAAAGAAGGAAAAATGGAGGAAGGGAGGGATGGAAGGAGGGAAGGAAGGAAGGATGGACTTAAAAAATTATCAACTGTTGGGAACCACTCTGTCTGGTTTCAGGAGTTGTAACCATCCCCCATGGCTAAGGCTGAGTGAGCAACCTCCGGACTGTGAGCCACTGAGGAAACAAAGCTTATCTCTCTGGCAAGAGCACTGCTTCTGCCGTCTCTGGCCCCTAACGCTTTATTGGTTAGTCAGAGTCTATGGGTAAGGCCCCTCAGAGGAGAGGCAACCCAAGCAAACATGATCATGTGGGAGGCCATCAAGAAAGGACTTGGGGGCTGCAGCAAAGTGAGGGCGAAGGACCCTCATCCTCCCCAGCTATTTTGACTTAGCCTGAGTCCCCTTTCCATCCGGAAGAAGCTCTGAGAGAAGTGCTTCCTGGCTCTAATCCACTGAAGGCTGAATCTTGACGGGGAGGGGTGTAGCCCTCTGCTGGCTAGAGCAGGTTCCGGGGTAATCAGGCATGAGAAAGAATTAGTAAAGTCCTGTGAAGCCTACTTTGTTAAGAGTGCTCTCAGCCTTGTGATAAGGGTCCCAGCAGGAAATAAGTATGTCTCCTAAAGTTTCTGCAACCCCCTTACTGACAGACACTGACTCAGATTAAGCCCTCAGATTTCTTTGATATGTAATCTGTTGTTTGATCCTTGCCGACTGACATTGATTGATGAGCTTTACCTGTATCCCCATGTGTTAAGAACCTAATAAAAAGCCATTGAGGAAGAGACTCTTGGCCTTTCTCCCTTGAGAGATTAGTCAGCTTTCCTCCCCAAGCAGATCATGTCTTGGTAGCATTATGTTCATCCAAGGCAGATGAGGGGACTCTGCGGTTGGAGCCCCCCCCCCCACAATCAACACTTCAAATAGGAGATGCTATCTACACTCTGAAACTTTAAAAGATTTTAAATAGATGATACAGGAAGACATCTAAAAGAAGTTTTCCCCCACAGGATGAAGTTCTGTTAAATTTCAGTATGCCTCCTCCTACATCTTTACCCCATTTCTATTCACTCACTGGAGGATTAGAATTAGGATATATTCTATTCTCTCTTCTACTTCCAAGACTCCAGTTCATGTTAGTTCTTTTTGTATCATTCCCTAGGTTCTTGAGGATCCATTCAATTTTTCAAATATTTTTTCTATGCAGACTAAACAGTTTCTATTAATCTGTCTTCAAGTTTACTTATGTCTACCATTTACATTCTACTGTTAAGCCCATTCAGTTATTTTTTTTTAAATTTCAGATATTACATTTTCAATTCTAGAATATACAAATGGTCTTCATTTTATCTGCCAATATTCTCACCTACTGACAATATGTTTTCCTTCATGTCCTTAAGTATAATTAAACAGTTGAATAGTTAAGTATAGCTATAGTTTTAAAACCTCTACTAACTCTAACATCCTGCTCTCCTCAGAGTTTGTCTTTACTCTTGAGAATCAGTTATCTTTTTCTGGTTCTTTGAATGTCAAGTTATTTGGAATTGTATCCTCAACACTGTAATTATTATATTTTATGGACCGAATTTTTTTTTATATTCCTCTGAAGAGTGCAGGTTTTCTTAGAAAGCAGTGATTTGGTTGGACTCAAACTGAAAACACTACCTCTTGGGCAACACCTTAAAGCCTGGTTTAGTTCTTGAATTTTAACTGGAGTCTGTCCCGTGTACACGTGGTTTCACAGCCAGAGGTGTGGGCGGAGTTGATAATAAAACTTGAGCTCTCTCTCTCTCAAACTCTCTGGGATTTTCCCTTCATTTGCCAATAGCTATGGTTGCCCCAGCTCTGTCCTTTTTTTGGTTCTTTGGGCCAGAATATTTGAGACTTTTCTTTTAGAATTTTAGTGATATCTTGGCGTCAACTGTGGCCTGTCCTCAGACTAAATACTATTGAAAAACAAGTAATGTATCCACGTGGTTTTCTTTTTCAAGTGCCCACTCCTCTCCCAAATCTGCTTGCTTTTGTTCACTCTTCCAAGCCTTTAGGTCATTTGTTTTTCAGTTTCGTCCAGAAATTATTACTGTTATCAGCAGAAGGGTGAGGTTCGGTCAGAGCTGCTTAGCCAAATGGGAATAAAAAGTCTGATTATGACTAATCCTAATTATGATTTGTAATTACTTACTGAGCCTTTGCTCAGTGCAGGAACTGTGCCTTTTTAAAAATAGATTATCTCATTTAATCCTACACAAGTCCCAGGAGGAAGGAACACAAGAGGATGTTATTGTTGACATTTTACAGTTAAGGAAATGGATGTTGAAAAAGGCTTGAGGTCACACTCCAGATTCAAATCCGAAGGTTTCACAGTCTAAAGTTCATCCTCTTAATTTACTACTTTAAAAAGAAATAAATACTCACACTCTGAGCTTTCACTACCAAAAGGCACCCTGAGGCACCAAAGAATGCCCTAGGCAATTTTCTTATCAGAAGCCAACTTTAAACTAGATGATTGCAGATGCTTAGAAATTCAGTTCCTTATTCCCCTAAAGCAGTGTTTCCCCAACTTGACTTATCATAAGGATCACCAGAGTGGGCTCTCTGGCTGCAGATCACAGACTTTGTGAATCAGGTTCCAGGGGTAGACACTGAAAGTCCAAATTTTTAACAGGTACTCCAGATGATTCCATGGGCTTTGTGGATCAGTCTCCAAGGGTAGAGGCTGAAAAGCCAAACATTTGACGGCTCCTCCGGATGATTCAATGTTCTTCCCAGTTTGAAAACACTTATTTAGAGAAATGAGCACCTGGTACCCAAACACTTCATTCACAACTCTGTGATCCTGATATAAACAATGATACTACTAAGAAATGCTAATTATCACCTAGCTTACCTCAGGCCTGGCAGCCTTTTTTTCTAAGCATTTTACCTATAATATGTCCTTTAATCCTACCAATATACCTCTAAATCCGTACTGTTTTTATGATGAAACTGAGGCTTGCCCAAATTGTACCACTTAAGTAGAAGACCTCGTTTAACTGGATATTTGATTTTAGGACCACCCTTTTGATCACTGCACTATTCTACTTCCACTTGCCCACTGTGCCACAGCCACTCCCGAAAAGTTCAGGCAAACACGTGGCCACGAAGCACTCTGACCAAAGGGCCCATGGGACAGACTCCAGTTAAGTAGAATTTTTGACTCAGCCTGGAAAAGGGCACTTTTCTCTGCCAGAACCCATTGAAGGTTTGGGTTTTGCCCTGGGCAGCTTCAGAAGGTCCTGTTACTTTGACTACGTTCAGCACCAAGAGTGGAGACGGGCAGGAAGGAGCATGGGGAGCTCAGCCAGCTGATCCACAATGTGCACCTAATGATTTCCACACATTTCCCATAGCAGTCCCTGTGCCAGGTGCCAGCGGGCAAACGGGATGGAGAGTGTACAGCCTAAGGAGGGAGGCAGACAATATACAGCAGTGTCAACTATTGCAAATGAACCTATTGACCTTATGCACGATTCTTAGGATCTTTTATAAATTGTAGGAGCCACCAACGGAGTTTGAAGTGGAGATTGTCAGCTGTTTCCTTACAAAATGTTATACCAAAAGCAAGTCTCATATGTCTCTTAAATAAAATTTTACTAGCAAAGCAAGTATTTTTAAAAAATCATGACTTCTGTAGACTGAAGAAGGTCTCTACTCTCTTTTCTTTCAGATGCTTTAACCACTGATTGTTTCATGAAAAATTCACTCTAGGACAATGCCAAGTTTCTGGGCAGGGTTCTCTCACCATGATGGCCCGACAGAATCTAGACTTCATGGCTACAAACCAGACCTCTTAAATGCAATCCTTAGGGTATAGTCATAAACCTTGCTGGATTTTTATACTTTATTTATGCCATTTATTAAACATTCAATGTATATATACTAAGTACTTTAATTTCACCAGTGACAGCTCATTTCTTATATTCCTGACATTAAGCAATAGGCTATGTTTTATGCAAATAGAAACCTATTTCTGACATAAAATATGCTAATTAGAAAGAATCTGTTCTTGATGGAGATGTAGATAACAGGAGGGCCCGTGATAGCTACCTCTGGAGTGTGGTCCTTTCTGATAGTGCTATTTGACCCCTCAGCTTCACTTAATTAGCATACTAGCTGACCACTTCTTGATTGTGCTTTCTAAATTAATCCCTGGGTATGGGTTTAACCTAAATTTTATATCCTACAGTATCATATTGTAACACTAAAGAGTTTTTTAACTATTTGCCGACACAGGTGCAACAACAAATAAGAAACCATGTTAACTGCTAGAAAGGAAGCCCACTGCAGAGTGTCCTGACAGTGAATGAGAAGGGAAACAAGTTTCCTCTCACTCTGGGAGCAGAGTGACGGTTCACAAGCCAGGGACCACCTTTCCTGCTTTTCCATCTCTGTCTTACTGCCTCAAACAATGATAGTACTAAGAAATGCTAATTATTACCCTGGCTGGTGTAGCTCAGTGGATTGAGCGCAGGTCTGCGAACCAAAGGATCGTGATTCAATTCCCAGTCAGGGCACATGCCTGGGTTGTAGGCCAGTTCCCAGCAGGGGACCCATGAGAGGCAACCATACATTGATATTTCTCTCCCTCTCTCCTTCCCTTCCCCTCTAAAGAAGAAAAAAAAGAAAAGAAATGCTAATTATTACCTAGAGCTTCCCTCAGACCTGGCAGGCTCTTTTCTAAGTGTTACATTGGCCAAAAAGTCCATTTAGTTTTTTTTCCCATAAAATAAAAGACACACTTTTCATGTTCACCAATAACTTTATTGATTTGGATATTTTGAGTATGTCAGCTACCTACCTCATGGTATAACATTGATTATTCTCAATTAATGTCTTGATTTGATCATTATCAACTTCAGCTGGTCTATCCAACAACCGTGGAACATTGTCCAACGAGAAATCTCCAGCATGAAACTTCACAAACCACTTTTGACACATTCAATCCTCATAGCCAAGAGAGGTGGATGCCCACCCTAGATGTCCATGCATCACAAGGAACTCTTGCCCTGACTAAAGATGGAGGCTGAAAGAAGGTAAAAGATTCGGGGGAATTGGCAAAAGTAGCACATTATAGGAGGGGCTGGACATGAGATCACATAGGAAGTTCTGGGCTGAGCATTTAAAATGAGGGTGGGCTAAAAGAGAGAAGAAAGTCCACTGTGAGAAATAGCCAAGCAGGCTGAAAGGGTGTAGGACAGTGTCCCAGCCCATCATGGGGTCTAGTGTGTGGGAAAGGGTCTGCCACAAGGTCTGGTGTATAAGGAGATGCCACACAGTTTGGAGTAGGAGTCTGGAGTAAGAAAGAGAAGGCCACAGCAGAGCTGATGGAGCTATGCAGGAACCTGCCTAAACAAGCACATACTCATGAGAGATACTTGGACCTGAACTATGACCGGGAATGCTGAATGCAGATTCCTGCTTCTTTGAAGGATGTACAGAGAAGCCACTCTTTTGGCGCATGTGCCTCCCTGGACTCCACCATGACCCAGTGTAACACGGCACATGTTTCCCTGAACCACTGCATGGAGGCTGAGAACAACGTACCCCAGATCCTGAAGGAGAGAGCTGCTGAGGACGAGGATTCTGAAACCCACAAGTACATCTTCCAGAGAGGATGGAGGTCTGTTTCTGTGACTGACTTAAGAACAGATAAGGATACTGGGGACACCAGGGAAGTGCTGGGAGAGGAGGGCTCTGAGCAGGAGTGGCCTCCCAAGGTTGGAATCCTGTTAATAAAAACCTGTTTCCTTCAACATTAATTGTTGGGTCGTGTTTCAAAGTGTCACATGGCTGAGCCCCAGTTTGCTCAGTTACAATACAATCTAACAAAATTGTTTTGAATGAAATTAAAGAGAAGCAAGCACTACTAGAGCCATCTTATGGAGGAAAAAAAACTTTTTGGCCAACCCAATATTTTACTTGTATTATCTGCTGTAATCCTCCCAACCTACCTGTAAGTCTGTACTGTTTTTTTTTTTTTTGATGAAACTGAGGCTCGCCCAAAGTTGTACCACTTAAGTAGTATAGGTTGTTCAAAAGTATGAGTAGGACAGAGGAGAGAATGTTTAGGGAGGTATAAGGAATAATAGTCATCAACGTGAGTCAGAGGGGATATCTTTAGGGCCAGGATTCAAGAGAAAAGCTCCCTGAAACACCCCAATTCACACCTTCCTCAGTCACCAGCAGAGCTAGTATAGTGTTTCATCGGTGCTCAGATGCCTAGATTCCTCCTATTCAGAGTACATACTGTCAACTTAAGAAACCTCCAAACCTGGAAGAATTTTTATGAGTGTATTTGAGCCAAACTGATAACAATTGCCAGGAAACAAAATGTTAATAGATTGAGAACATGCTCCAGAGAATGGCAGTTTTACACCTTATTTTATATATTACAAACAAAGGGGTAAATGAAGGCGGTTACATGAAATCACTGATGATAGATTAGGGAAGTGGGAGAAAGCAAAGCAGGGAAATCTCTGGGATTGGATAAAAAGTAAAACAAATAGACACATGCATTGGTGGGTATAAGATAGTTAACAGTTAACAACATAATAACAATGAAGGGATGTGTGGTTTGAGGGGCCTGAAAAAAATTACTTTGATATTCTAAAGGTTATTGTAGAGGCAAAAAAAAAAAAAAAGACAACAGGCAGGCTCAGTTAGGGTAAAGACTGGCCTTTGTTAGGAAAAAAATATTAGCCTAGGACATGACTACCCATCATGAACTGCTTTTAGTTAGAAAGTTTTAATTTCAGACCACCCTGTGCGGTTACCTTGCGTCTCTGAGTTTGTTAAGGCCACGCAGGCCTCCTCTGAGCTCCTCGAGTTTAGTATGTGGTCCCTTTTCTTCCACAGTACAATTCTAGACTGTAAGAGCCCATTTCCTCCCCCTCCCCAACCCTAAACCACTCGCGCTGCTGCCTCCTCCTCCATCTTGCCTAAACATCATCTTCCTTTTGTGTTTAAGCCTGATCTAATATTTCTCTAGAAAAGTGATATCTAGTCTTTCACACTTTCCAACACAGCTTTTTGTCTGCTTCCTAGTTCCTGAATGATGAGAACTTGTGCCTTCTGTTCATTTTTATACTTCTACTGGTAGGGCTTTTTTTTTACAATTAAAAAAGTCATATGTTTTGTTTTACATGCTCATTACACAAAGAAATCAAGTAATACGTCAAATAAGGAATAAAGCAAAAAAAACCCCAAAATCTCAAATTCTGCAACCCAGAGAACCAGTGTTAGCAAATTAACTTTTACATATCTCACCCCAAACAAAAGATCTTACTACAAGTGGGGCAAATGTAGGTTTATGGTTGTTCATATGGAAAATAATACAATAACTAAGAAATAATGATACAGGAATAAACTGATTCATATATTTACAACTGTAAACCTATGTTTGCCCCACCCTTTACATAAATTTGTATAATTTTACATAAATAGGACTTTATTATACATGTTATTTGTATTTTAGCCTTATTTTTAACACAATTTTTGGCTTGCTCACACACCCACATTCTAATATCATCATAAACAAACATCTATACATATATGAGGGAGTTGTCATTTTTTTAAATGAAAACATATTAAATATTCTTCCCTTAATCTTGCTTTTATCATTGAACAATATGTCATGGAAATTTCTCTAAGCCAATGATTTAAATTTTATTTATTGTTTTAAATGTCAGCATAATATTCTGGTATAGATTACCAGAGTTAAACCATTCCCTTCATGATGAGCGTTCACATTATTTCTAAAGTATTATTTTTGGTTTTCTTTTTACTATAAATAATATGAATACTTATTCATTTACATATATCCTTTATATACTGGACACTTTACTTTTTTTTACTATATTTACAGGAGAAAAACTTGCAGGCAATTGAAGAGTGCTTTAAATTTTTTTTTACCTCCACAAACAAGACTGCAACAAACATTTTAGACTATACTTCTAATTGTTTCCTTAGGTTGCATTCCTAAAAGTTAGCCAATGAATGAGGTAGAACATTTTTAAGATTCTCAATGCATATTGCCAAATTTTTCTCCAGCAAGACTATGGCTGTAGCCTCTTGTATGAGAGAGCTTATTTTACAGCATCTTTCATAGTACAGATGATTCTTGTACTCATTTGTTCATTAACTCTGATTTGTAAGAGCATCCCTAATTCTAACCATCACTCCCTGTGTTGATATCTTTTGCCAGATCCTAAAAAATTTGAATTTGACTGGTGGTTTATTTTTTATTTTTATTTTTAGGTGGTACTCTTAATGGAGTATCTTCAATAACTTCTTGAACAAAATAAATTTTACTTTGGGGCAGTTTTCACTATTGCTAATTACAAACTATATCTCAATATACCCACTAATTTTATCTTTCAAGGTAGATGAATTTCATTCCTTAAAGTTTATAGCACTGATTGATATAAACTACATTGATGGGGGTGTCTATTTGACAAAGAACAGACAATTTTAAGCTGGAAGCAACTTAAAATCTTTATTTCTTCAAGATATTTGCTTCTCAAGTGATCTGGAATGAAGCACCCATCAGAATTTATCTGTCCCAATGATTCTAAAACCTAAGGTCCATCAGAACCACCTGAAGGGTTTGTTAAAACACCTATTGCTACTCTGACGAGTGTGGCTCAGTGGATTGAGCACCAGCCTACAAACCAAAGGGTTGCTAGTTCGATTCTCAGGAAGGACACGAGCCTGGGTTGCAGACCAGGACTCTGGTGGGGGCGGTGTGTTGGGGGTTGGGCAAGAGATAGCCACACATTGATGTTTCTCTCTCTTTCTGTCTCTCTAAAAATAAGTTTAAAAATCTATTAAAAATTTAAAAATCTTTAAAAAAAGACACCTATTGCTGAGCCACAACCCTAGATTTTTTGATTCAGCAGGTCTGGTCAGGTTTCAAGAATTGTCATTTCTAATAAGCTTGCAGGTGCTGCTAATGATTCTTGTTCTTTAGCAACACTTGAGAGCCACCGATCTATCCTACCCTGACCACTTTTTTTTTTTGGTAATAGAGCCACGTATTTAATAGACTTTACCATGAATTATATTACTTCTCTATAAAGTATCCTCCTTTTTATGAGTTCTCTCCTCTGTGACAGTAGAGAACAGCTGGTCAGCACCTTCCTGATTACAACTTTTCACATCCTTGAAGAAAAAATATTACATTTTCCTCATTCTCTTTTCACCTAAAATCCTGATTTTAGCCTTTCCTTATAATCACATATCCAACCTGCCCATCATTTTTATTGCTCTTCCCCGAAACTCATTTTAAATTTCCCCTCCACCACTACCCAAGCTGTCCTCATCCCACTTCAGAAGAGGATATGAGGGGAAAGGAATGTGCTAACATAATCCTTACGTGCATGATTTTGGGGTCTATCCCTATCAGTGACTGGGCATGATATTTTATTTTAAGTAACTTCACAGAAATCAGCGCTGTAGGATATTTTTCTCAGCTCTTTGTTTTAAAGACTATACTGTTACATGAATAGAAAATATTGGTCACTTTCTATATACTTATTTAAACATCATCACTTGCCTCTTTCGGTATAAGAAACATCCATTCATTTGTTTAGTTCACAGATATTTATTGGACACCTAGAATGTGCCAGGCACCGTGAATACCATAGCTAGGGAATGTTGCATTAACTCTCCTCAAGTCCACTTGATCCTAACAGCCTGAAAATATCAGAAATGTTTCTGTAGCCCATCCACAGTATAGGTGCGAAGATAAAATTTAGCAACCCAAACATTATATAGCCTCTTTCAAATCCAATCCAACTATACAAAAATGAACCTAGCTTTTGTCAACCATATATTATCTACAAAGAAATAATATTTCTATAATTTTCCTATAACCCATATTGCCATATTGTTTAAAATAATCTTTTCTGTTTGTTTTTAGGGTGTGTTCTGAAACATGCATATTTAGTTTAATGCTGTAACAAGTAGCACTAATCCATCAAAACACTCTGAAAAGATCTTACTTCTCATGGTGCAAGGACACAGGGAGGAATATGGGGTCTCTTAAGTGCTAACCCCATTCATGAGAACTCTGCCTTTATGACTTAAGTAACTTGCAAAGGCCCACATCCTAATACCACCACCTGGGACATTTTAACATAGGATTTCATGTTGGGGTCTGGAGTGGTGGGGGCACAAACATTCAGCGGACAGCAGAAACATTTGTTGGAAAGTTTACTAGATAATTTTCCCATTTTGTACTCTGAGGTAGCAAGAATTGTTCAGCAGACAGCACTATGCACTCTTGGCACTATGCTTGTGGCGTTAGGGTACCACATGGTTGCTAGTGGGCCAGGTAGCACTCCTGTCAGGTTAGCCTGTGCAGTTTTGCTCTGCACATGAATTGTTTACTCCTCTTTCCTCCAGTTACTCTGACTTCTGATGAGTGAATTTTGACTCCTAATGCCCAACAAAATGAATGCAAATAATGGTGCTGGACCTATCTCACATAAACAATGATACAACCCTTTCATGAAACGGTAAAATACAAGTTTTAATTATAGCTTGAGTCTCCACCAAGGAAATGACCACAGAAAAGAGAAGGAAAACCTGCAGGCAATTAGGGGGTTGGTGGAAGTGTTTGACCTAACAATAGGTTTCAGGCATCATTGTAGCTGATGCCTGTTTGTGGCTTCCGAGAATCTGAAGAAAATGAGAGTTGATTTCTAATGTGAAAGAAATACCAGTGCCCCATTTCCTTAAGGGCTGTGCTAATACTATCTTTTCTGGTATTGCTTTCATTTGCTCCAGAAACATGTGGGTCATACCCTGTGGGCAAGTAAGAAGGAAGGGCTCAGTGTGTTTGCATTTCACACCCTCCAAGTAGACTGTGAAAATTTATCAACAAATAAAGTCCTAGTGAATTAGATTAAACAGTACATTAACATTACAATCCACCAGCATCAAGCATAGTTTGTATAGGGAATCTGTTAACATACCACTTAAAAGTCAATTAAGTGGGAAATATTACAGCATAATCTCAGTATGTTCTGAACAGGCATTTGACAAAAATTTACTCCCATTTTTAGTTTTAAGGTCTCTAAATATTAAAATAAAGGACTATTTTCTTATAATGATAAATAGGTATCTAAAACCTAAAGGTATTTTCATACTTAATGGTAAAATACTATAAGCATTTCTATTAAAATCTGAATTAAGAAAGAATGCCTACTATAATTATTACACAAAATCTATTTCCTCATTTAAAAATGCATATTAAGATCATACATTTTTATTCTAGGTGCTAGGGATATAAAAATAAACAAAGTGTATTGTCTTAAAAGTTATCACCAAACAAGAAGATATAAAAATATAGCTTTGGAAAAGAGAAAGAAAATTATTGATACTTACAAATCATGTAAGTTTATGTAGACAGTGGTTTACGTAGAAAATACCAAATCAGCTGAAAATGTACTAGAATTAACAAGTAAAATCAGAAACATAAATGTCTCCAAAGTAATACTGGGAGGAAATGCTATCCATGAAGTAACAAAAAGATAAAAGAGCTAGGCACCTTACCAAGGAATGTGCAACACGGGTGTGAATGTGAAGGGTACTGATATATGCTAACCCCAAATATGTCTTTTTGGCCTATGGATTATTTTAAGCTACAGACTATTGAGAGCCATCAAAAGCAGGAAAAGCTTTTTACATGTCTCTAACTGCCTAAAACTAGAGTATAAATGTTCCTTTTTATAAATAAAATTTCCATTTGTAAAGTTATCTCCACAACCAGAAGAGAGCTTCTCCAGAGATTACTCTTATTTTTAGCATAGGTGGCTAGTTAGGGGGGAGAGAGAGAGAGAGAGAGTAGTAAAGGGAATCAGATATTACACATACCAAACCAGGGAGCTGAGGAGCTGAGTGGGACAATAAGCCTGTCTCACCAAGGAGTTGCAGCATTCATAGGCTCCCCAGGGGACTGTTGCATCCTCCACCCTGGGATTACCAAGGAGAGGGGGATAAAACAGTAGGGGAAATTTATTCTCTCCTGGGCACATTCCAAGTAGAAGCCAAAATGGACAAGGGGCGGTACTTCTGCTAAGGCACACACAGCAGGAACCGTGACTGTGACCAGAAAAAGGATTAGATTGGATAAGAGACACAGAAGACAAGAAGGTCCAGGAAATGGATTGGTTAGGTGGAGGGCTCAGTGCAAGCCAATAAAGGATTGGGGAAATGATTGGTTAGTTTGAAAGAGTGCCTGGTTCTTCCCAAGCCCAAGGTAATATAATTAGAGCCTAACAAAGTCCTCTGGCCCAGTAACAAGTGTTCATTCAATTGTCGGTTCATGCATTCTCTCTCCCAGCGGGCCATGAGCACAACCTGGGTACTGGGTACAACCACACAGCGCCAGCCTGAGCGCAGCCAGAAACAGGGGCTAAGCCGGAGGGGGACAGACACTGAGCTGTACTCAGCTCTGGCATGGACAGAATCAACGGCACAGAATTTCTGGACTCTGGCCCTTCTCCTGGGCGTGGTGAAGGCAAGGGCTGACTTCTTCCACAATGAGATAGATGGACAGAGATGAGAGACACTGACAATCTGGGGACAGTCTTTTATTTCTACTCCAGTAAATCTTACCACTACATCTGATCTTTCCATGTGTGGGTCCCCAGAAATGGCTTTCTTGTGGCACCGTGGAAGGACCCCAATTCTACTGGCAACATTGTCAATTGAGGAAATCTTATCTGCATAAGCCAACCCGCCAACCCTTTTGAGTATCCATTTCTTCTTACCTTTCTATAACTTGCCTCCTCCACCCAAAACCCCAAATCCCTTTTCCTCTGTTTGGTGTAAGATAGTATATAAACCCCAATCATCTGGCTGATTCCCTGAGTTTCACCCAGTCATTGGTCATCATAAGTAACTGAAATTGTTTTTTCTCTTATTACTCTGTCTTTTATCCTTTTATCAGTGTGATTCTAGGGCTCCAGCCACTGAACCTAGGGGGATAAAGGAAGTTTCTTTTTTTTTCCTAAAAATTAATCTATGAAGTCTACCAAAAGAACCTAAAGAAAATATGACTAAACGAAGAGGCTTACTAAACAGGATGCAACCTCATGATTTCAATGAAAATAACAATGAAATGTTTTTTTTAACTTGACAGAAGTAATCCTAAATTTAATCTGAAAAAAGTGAAAGGCAAGACCATCCAAGAAAATCTTGAAAAAGATGAATAATAAAGGAGGTCCTTAACAAATATTTTAAAATCTTAAAGCTATTTTTTTAAGTATCTGATTCTGGAAGAAGAGTCAGGAAAACAATAGAAGCACAAATTTATAGGATAAGTAATAAGTTCTTCAATAAGTGATTTGGTTAAAATTGGCAATTTACAAATAATCTATTTAGAACCTAACTTTAAATTTTATTTAAAATAAAATTTAGAACCTAACAGATAAATTTTTAAAATTAAACAAAAATATAAATGTTTGTCAAAAGTTAAAATAGAATTACCCTAGGACCCAGGAAATATACTCTGAGGTATTAAAAAATAATTAAAATAATTAAAAGCAGGTATTCAGACAAATACTTATATATAAGTGTCCACAACAGCATTATTCACAATAGCCAAAAGGTGGAAATGACCCAAATGTGTATCACTGGATAAACAGATAAACAAAATATGGTATATCACATAATGAAATATTATTCCTATAAAGGATTATAGGAAGGATTAAAGTAGTTATACATGTTCCAAGGTGGACAAACCTCAAAAAACACTGTAATAAGTGAAAGAAGCCAGATAGAAGAAGTCAATATTATGTGGTTCCATTTATATAAAATATCCACAATGAGTAAATCCCTAGAGACCAAGAGCAGATTGGTGGCTTCTGGGGCTGGGGAAGTAGGAAATGAGAAGTGACTGCTTAATGGGTTCGGGGTCTCCTTTGGGAGTGATCAAATGTTTTGGAACTAGATAGGGGTGGTGTTCATACAACATTGTGAATATACTCAATGTGACTTTGAAATGGTTGCTGTAGTTAGGTAAATTTTAACTCAATAAAAATGTAAATAAATAAAATCACAGAAGAAAACATGGGTATGCATTTGTACATTCTCTAAAATCTGCATTTGGAGAGCCTTCTACATAGAACATTATGAAAGAAATCAGAGAAAAAATAAATGTAGTTTCTGTGAAGATATTTGAAATTGGGTGAGTCAAATTAAATAACAAGACTGTGTGTGCTCTGCAGACGTGATTCGCAAAGAATAGAAGACCGTTGTGTCCTTAAGCCTGCCCTTCCCCTTCACGACTCTTCTCTGCCTCTTTAACTCAGCACCTCTCCTTAGCCTGATCCGGAGCCCCAGTTGAAAGAATATCAGACAAATACACAGAACTGCTGTTTCATGCCTCCCAACGGCATGAAATAAGCCTTAGCATAGAGTCTGTGAAGGCACCAAGCCCATACTGTTGAATTTTAAAAAGGAGCAGATCATAGCAAGATTTTTCATGAGTCTCAGTTCGGTTCATCTAGGAACAGATTTTATTAGATATTTATTTAGATGCTCTGTACAGATTGCTTTGTTTAATTTTGAAATGAAGTTTTCAGGTTGGCAAAGGAGTTTTTAATACTT
The DNA here is from genome assembly GCA_004027735.1 of Carollia perspicillata. Taxonomy (NCBI): domain Eukaryota; kingdom Metazoa; phylum Chordata; class Mammalia; order Chiroptera; family Phyllostomidae; genus Carollia; species Carollia perspicillata. Next base: position 34,003 of record PVKM010002015.1, on the reverse strand, counting down.
GAATGTTAGAAAGGCAGCAGCTTTTAACCTTTGTACTTCTCTTTTAAAAGCTAATTAGGAAATTAGATCCAAAAGGACTGAATCCCTACAAGGTTAGCTTTGTAACAATTTGTCACCTGCTCTTTCAGTGTCACCTTCTGATTAGTCACTGGGATGAGATATTTAAAATTTTTTTAAAGATTTAAAAAAATAATTTAGAAGTTTCACCATCTTTGTTAATATTAGAAACTTTATTGCTCGGAAAATTGAACCTGAACAGAGAAGTATTTTAGGTTTTCTTATCACTCCTCGCTAAATGGTTTTCTTTATTATGCACTTGATCAGTCGGTAAACTTTGGGAATAATTCTTAGTCCTGGTGTCAGCCGGCACTCCAGGGCTGCCCATTATCTCTGTAGGTTGTCTGGCACCCCGTGGGCACTCACCACAAACAGCTGGAGTCCACTGAGGGGGAAAAAACACTGAAGCTTTTCTTTTCTTTCTTTTTTTTTTTTTAACCTCCAAAGGCATTTCCAGCCAAAAGCACTTGAAATGCTCAGCGACATTCAAAATTCCCCTTTCCTTCAGCACAGGGTTCCATTACAGCTGTGACCCTTGGCTTCTCTAATAACTGTAAAAAAACCTCTTGACACTGAGGTAATTTTTTTCTCTTTGGTCTCAAATATGCGCAGGCCCCTATGAAATCCCACCAAAATTCAGGGAGACCCAGGTGTGTGCCTCAGGTGTGAGCCTCCTAAAAGTCACTTGTCAGTATCTCCATTTGAACTTTTTTCTCTCAAATACCAATTCTGCAGAGCATATTTCTGGTTATTTTAATCCTCAAAAGCAAACAGTGTTTTTTTCTTATTCAACAAATATTTTTTTAAGGTCCTATTTTGTCTCTGGCACTTTCCTAGGCACGGATGATAAAACACAGACTCAGGTTCTGAAGTGTTTAGGAGAGGCGGAAGTATAAACAAGTAATTAAATAATATGTTGTAGATACCAAGCAAGCAGCCCAGAGGGTATCCAACTAAAAATAAAAAGCCAAATGGTGAGGCAAGAATCTTTTATTTGAGATCACAGAATTGCAATCTGGGGGCACAGATTCAGGCAGAAATTCCAATTGTATCCCAATTTCAGGGTGAAGGCAAGGGGTTTTTTGTTTTGTTTTGTCTTATTTAATGAGAAAAAGGGGAAGAAAATAATTACATGTATAGAAGAAAGGAATCCGTATTGGTGATAAGAATTATTTTCTAGCTAGCCGTACATGGCCGCGTACTGTTTCTAAGGAATGTCCATAATTGTCAGTTCCTGTGGTCAAGATGTCTGCTTTTCTGTTAGTTTTCCTAACGGTCGCTAGGCAGACAGTGCTGCCCTGGCCCAATCCAGAGGTTATTTTGTGCGGTTCAAACATTCCAATGGCTCAAGGAGTAAGATGTGCAAGTTCTGCTGTAATGGCTATTTTGGCTCCATTTAAAAATGACCCCACTTACATCAGCTTTTCACAAGGGGAAGTGTAGGCCTACAAAGGAGAATGGGCTTAATTCTGCCTTGAGGTGCAGGAGTCAGGGACAGGGTTGATCTTGAAAGGTAATAATACATTTGCTTATGGAAGTAGGGTGAAAAAGAAAAAAGCATTGCTGACAATAGTAGCTAGTCTCCAAAGACAGTCATCATCAGCTCCTTCCCTCCTTGTATGTACGTGATGTTTCTCACATCAAATGTGGGATCTAATTCCCCTATGCTTGAATATGGGCCAATCTTAGTGACTTCTTTTAATCCAGCATATGGTGGAAGTCTACTCTGTGACTTCCAGAGTTTGGATAGTAAATCCGTGCCACTTCTACCTACTCTATTAGGAATGCTTTGCTCTTGGTGTTATGTTGTAAGAAAGCCTAGGCCTCATGGAGAGGCCCATGTGGAGAGAAACCAAGGGCCTCCAGCTCTTAGCCCTGGCTAAGCTCCCAGCCCACAGTTGCTATTGATTGCCAAACATATAAAACCTTTGAGATGACTCCATCTCCAGCCACCATTTGGCTGACACTGCGTGAAAGAACACAACAAGAATTGCCAGCTGAGCCCATCAGCCTCTACCTCAATAAAAAATAACAACAGTAAATGATGGTTGTTGTTTTAAGTCACAATGTTTGGGGGTATTTTTTTACATAGTGCTAGGTAAGTAGAACACACATGAAGGCAGAATCCTAAGTAATGGCACAGAGACACTAAGCAATAGTCTGACTTGGAGCATCACAGGCTCACTAAGATTGAGAAAAGGGATAGAAGGAAGGCAAGGCATAAAGCTGCAGGGTCAGGGCAGGATACGACAATCAGTGATGCCAGTCTTTGAATCCGTATCACACGACAAGGATTCCATCCTACGGGCAATGGGGAAAACATAGCAGAGGTCTTAGAGAGAGTGGGAGGGTTCCTATGCTAAGATCTGAGAAAGCCCTTCTGGCACCAGTGTGTCAAAGGGTTGGTTATCTGGAAAATACTACGGTCACCCCAGTGGAAAGCATGAGGGCCCCCAAACTAAGGCCGAGGAAGAGGAGATGGAAAGGAGTGGGCATATTTAACATGCAAAGAATGTTAATCTGTAAGATTTAGAGATTGTTTGCATATGATATTGAGGGAATGGAGAAATTTTTCAAAACCTCATTCATTCATTAAATTTTTATTGAGAGCCTACTAAGTGCCAAGAGTGCTTCTGGGCCCTGGGGATAAAGCACTGAATTAAACATTCTAGACCCTAGTGAGCTTACATTCCAGTGAGAAAGAAAAACAAATGGGTTTAAGTGAGTTTAAGACTCAATTTCCAGTTAATGGCTTTCTATTAATTCATCTTCTCATTTATCATGCAGTATATAGGAGAAACAGACAGTTTTCCGGAAAGTAAAATGAACACCTTTAATTTAACACTCTGATGATGATCCATGATGCGGATTATCTGGGCGCTGGAAAGAGTTTGGGACTTATTCTTTGATACTGTTAGACCTCACGTGGAAACCAGACACAGGGGAGTCAGAGGTGTTTCCTGGGTTGCGTATTATAGTCTTTGGTTCCAGAAGCCAATACCATGTAGCAAAAGGAAGCATAAAGGATATGCTTCAGCCAGGGGGAAGTGATTTTCATTCATTTTCCTATAATCTTGTACACATTTCTTAATTCAACAAATATCCACCACTCTGACTGCTGGACCTATTACAGTGGACAAGGGGGGACAATAACCTTTAATTCATTGAACTTACATTGTGTTAAGGAAGAAAGATAATAAACAGTAAAGAAACAGCATAATATCAGTGTATTAGCTTCCTACTGCTGCAGTAACAAAATACCATAAACTTACTTACTTAGTTGCTTAACACACCATGGATTTATCTTACAGTTCTGGAGGTCAGAAGTCTGAAAATGGATCTTATGGGTTAAGATTAAAGTGTCAGCAAGACTGTGTTCCTTCTGAGAATCCATTTCCTTTCCTTTTTCAACTTTTCAAGGCCACCTGCATTCTTCGGCTCATGGCCCCTTCCCACGATCGCATCACTCTGACTTCCACTTGCCTTGTCCTATCTCCTTGGACTTTAATATTCTTGCCTCCTTTTTAATAAGAATTCTTGTCCAACCCAAATAATCCAGGATGATCTCCTCATCTCAATATCTTTAATTTATCACATCTGCAAAGTCTCTTTTGTCATGTAAGGTAACAAGCATATTGATTGGTTCTGGGCATTAGGCAGTGAACATCTTTGAGGACCATCATTTGTCCAACCACAGTCAAGTACTAATTGCTATTAAGAAATATAAAGCAGGGTGCCCTGGCTGGTGTGGCTCAGTGAATTGAACGTCGGCCTGTGAACCAAAGTGTTGCCAGTTTGATTCCCAGTCAAGGCACATGCTTGAATTGCAGGCCAGGTCCCCAGTAGGGGGAGCACAAGAGGCAACCACACATTGATGTTTCTCTCCTCCTCCATCCCTTCCCCTGTCTCTAGATCAATAAGTTTAAATATATACATATCAGGGTAAGTAGATAAAAACAGTAACTGGAATAAGAAATAAGAATAAGAACTGGAAATAAGAAATAAGAACAGAACTGGAATAAGAAAGGAATAAGAAATTAGGTCAAAGAGGAGATGTGATTATGTAAGTTCTATAAACTGTGGTAAAAATATTAGGATTTTATTCTCCATGTGTTGGCAAAACTCTGGACGATTGACTAGCTGGGTATGGCATGATTTTATTTAAGTCTTGAAATTTCACTTTTGATGCTGCGTAGAGACCATGTTTAAGAAATTTTATTCCAAAGAGGACCAGAAAGAGGGACTGAAGAACAATGTGTGGTCAAGTGGTCAAAGGAGGTGTTTTTATTGCTGTCATTTTGTGGTGTGTGTGTGTGTGTGTGTGTGTGTGTCTCACTCTCTTTTTCCTTTGGAGGTGTTTCAGCAAGTCTAGATGGTGGTGGGAACAGTCTAGTGAAGGGAAGTGCACAATACAGGAAGAGAATGGGTTAAAAGCAGAGGCAAATCTTGGCTGGGCAAGAAGGCAATAGGAAGCAGTTCACATGTGGAGGGAGGGGTTGGACTTTGATAGGAACAGACAACATTCTTTCTGTGTTAACAAGGGAAAGGTGGAACAGGAGGGAGGAGACAGATGCAGAATACCAGTACGTTGTACCTATTGCCCTGGTAGAACAAGAAGCAGGCACTGCTAGGTGTGTGTGTGTTGGTGTGGGAGGGGAAGGAGGTGTCATAGGAGAGAAAAATAACTGTGAAGTATTTATTTAAGAGAGTGAGATAATGCACTGACTATGGAAATGTTATAGATTTCCTGGGCAATGTTGAAAGCCCTTGTAGTCATTAACTTAAAGCCAGGAGGGTTGTATGCATATTTTTTTCCTTAGCTATAATCAGCTGCTGGGGAACAGTAATGGAGAGTGGGAAAAGCTAGATTTAATCAGGGTTAGAGTTTTGAATATAAACACAACGGAGAGAGAACAGAAGAAGGGATTTGATGGTGATGTGAGGGGGATTTGATGGTGATGTGAGGGGGCAATTATGGATATGGACTATGGCATCTCAGTTGGATGAAGTAGGGAAGTGAGGACACCGAGCAGTAATGGACAGTAGAAAGAGGTAGAGCCAATGGACAGAACGTCCAGAGAGTGAAAAAACATTGGCATGGGGGTGTTAGAATAATAAAACACTATCAGTATGTGGGCATTAGAATAAATGAGAAAAATAGGAAGTAGTGATCAGAATGGGATGTCTGAAATTGAGATTTTGGAGGAGATATCTGCACCAGGTAAAAAAGATACTATGAGTTTGGATAATTAAGGAACACTGGAAGATAAAATCACTGGAGACAAGTACATGCTTATTAATATTCATATAGATATTGAAACCAGAAAGGATGATAACAGAATAGTGGTAGGAAAACTTCCAGGTTGGAAGGATGGTAAGTGCTTACTAAAAGGAAGAGTATTCAATAGAGTAGTCGCAGACATTTGGGGTGCAGGGAGAACAATGGTCTGGAAGTGGGAATGAGGAGCATCACCCATTAGGTACAATGGGGTGTTGGGAAAGAAAAGAGCCGTCATCTGGGAGACCCACAGGGAACGCACTGGACTGAAGGAACAGCCTGATTTCTATAAGAACGAGAAAATGAAAGGGGATTCTGCTGGCGACACATGAACGGTTCTGCAGAAGATCGCTGTCAAGTTTCAGGCTTCGGAGGCATAGGAGCTTGGGTCAGGAGAGAGCTGACCCAAGAGTCGCGATAATGCCTTGGGAGACTTGGGCTTTTCATGGAGACTGTGGTCACAAGGAATTCAGGAAATCACGGGATTAATCTGATGTTCTATTAGGGCAGGAGTCACCAAATACTTTCGGTAAAGAGCCGGATAGTAACACTTTAGGCTTTATGCAACATAAGCTCTCTGTCAACACCACTCAGCTGTGCCATCACGCAACAAAAGCAGCCATAGAAAGTGCATAAGTAAATGGGGGTGGCTGATGAGTTCTGGGGACTGTAATTCAGGCAGTTTCAGGGATAAAGCAGGTGCGGGTTGGGTGGGGTGGGAATGGCATTCTCACTAGAAGCCTGTGTTGTTCCGGAGCCCTCCACTCTGCCTGCAGAGGGAGGGAGGGCTAAGCACACGCCCTGCAGCATTAAGATGTCTGTGGACACACTCAGACCTTGCTGTGGGCTTTTGGGTTTCAGCTACAATAATGGGTTGAGTGGTACAGTCAGCCGCAAAACACAAGTGACAAAGGAGAGTCATTTTTGAGGGAAAGATGATGGATTTTATCGATCATAATTTTGAAATATCTGTGAGACATCCAAGTAAAGATGACCAGGGGCCAGTTGGATGGGGCTATGGAGCTCAGAAGATGTCTGGATGGGACACACAGATGAAGAGGCATTGTTGTTGGGAGGGGATCAATTGAAGTGGTACCCAGGTTCAGGTTTGGGGCAGAGAGATTCAGATACAGAAATCCTGAGGCCTGAGGTTTCCAGTTTTATATATTGATAAAATCAATCCCATGTTTTTCAAATCCTGTTCTCATTTTGTGCCAGTTGGGCACTGAAGATTCTGAAGAAATACGAGGCAGAAAATTTCCACCATGCACAGATGAGATAAAAGCACTATTTGCTTGAGGTTGTATGAGGAGTATAACCAGAAAAATGAGTGCATAAAAAAGTCTTGAATCTTCTACAATTTTTCAGGAGAGCAGCACTGATTAATGAATACCCATTAAAATTCCCTCTGCCCTCTTTTGATGGCTCGTTTTTTTCTGCCCATCATCACCTCTAGAAGACAAAGAAATTAAATGAGGTGCTATGTAAATCATTTGACATTACAACCAATTAACAGCTTCTGCGGAGGGAAGTAATGGAAACTGTTGCCTAAGTGGATCTTTTCAGGTTGTCTCTTTTTGTGTCTGGAGAACCCAGAAACTCAGTATGAGGTCGTGGAAAGGTGGTTTGCACTGGGACTTCTAGGGCCTAGATTTGAGGTGGTTTTGGCACAGACAGGACCTGTGACCTTGGGCTCCCCACTTAACATCTTTGCACCTCGGCGTTCTCACTTGTAAAGTGCCAACTCTGCGAAGCATATGCCAGGCACCTTATACACTTGTTTTGTTTAGTAATCCCTGCCTAAAACAAGGTTGCTGTGAGAGCCACATAGAAATGGATATAAAAGCTCTTTGGAAACCATAAAGCAGCCACCAGCATATGGCATTGGGTAACATTAATCGTTGTTCTCAGTGTCCCTGATTGCCATAAAAACAACAAGTTTGCCCATGCCTAAAAGCCTCATTTTTCGGTTCAGTTTTCTCTTTGTGCTGCTGTTTTCTGTTATTGTTTTTCAGTTAAGGAACCAAATCACCCATTTATCGTTTACATTTTATACTAAAATTGCCAAACTCAGAAAAGGGAAAGTGAAGTTCCAAAATTCTTAGGCGTCCTGAGCCCCAACCCTCTCACTCAATTTGCTGTGACTTTTATAACCCCACAGTCTGCTGCTCTTTCTAAAACTCCCCTGAGCAAGATAAAGGGTTTGGAAAAGAAGTCCGTAGGGGTGCTCTTTGCTGGACTGAGGAGGCACTGCCATCCGAATACGATGGCATTCTTGCATTATAATTTATACCTGCATTTCATGCATTTTATTCACTGCCAATAATTATTGAATAATTACTCTGTTCTCCCACTGTGGCCTCTCTTTGTACTCCCACTTCTTCCCAGGGTTTCGGCAAGGCTCTTGCCTTTTGAAAGTTCCTTTGCTTCTGGAAAGGAGGCAGGTGGTTTGTAATTCTTATTTTTGAGCCAAGTATTTAAATAGACAAGACTTTTAACCCAGGAGCCTGCCCCGTCCCCCACGTGGCTTCCACGTGTACGGTTTTACTGGAAGTGTCATAGGAAGTAGTTTGTCCTAGGAAGTCACTTTTGCTTAAAGACCTGAAAATTCATGTGTTTGTGACTCCCATGTTACCTATTTTCATGTACCATCTTCCAAATTTGCTAAGCTGACTTGAATTGAGATAAATTAGATCGTTTGCAGCCCACTTGCCTGCCAAATTCAAATTGGCACTTGAAGCACTTTATCTATGTTTGGGGGTTTGTTGGAAGACAAAATCATCAAGCCTTAGCTATGCAGAAGGAGTTTGTTTTGTTTCGCTGTATGGGAAGGCTAGTTAACTCTTGCTTTTTTTTTTTCTTGTTTGTTTTTCTCCCTTTGTTGCAAAAAAAAATTCCCTAGTCACCCAGTTAGTCTGTCTGACTATCTCTTTCCTAACTCAAAGAACAGTCCCATCTTCTCTCTGGGAAACAAAGAAAAACTTCAGAAATGGTAGATAAATGTAAAGTACCAGGTGTAACCTGAGCGCTTTACCTCCATGACTTCCAATCATTCCAGTGCCATTGCCCCCGGGGAAATTTTTGTTATGACTGGAATCTTTACTCCCTGTTTTTTTCTGTTAAAAAACTAAATGACTCTTGGAAGGAACTTAAACTTCTGTCAGTCCCAGAAGAGTGCTCATTCTCATCTTAAGTGTTCATTGGGGTTTCGTGGCATACTTTCTAACCACAACAGACTTTGGTTTATGACAGTTTAGTAACCAGATCTTTCTTAAACCTGGTTATGGAAATGGAGACAAAAGCAATTCTGGTGTCCAAGCCTTGCACCTGGTGTCAGTCTGCTTTGCATAATCAAATGACCCCAAAATCTTGTAACCAAAATGCCCCAAGCCCTGGCATTACAAGATGATCGAATGCTTGTTATTAGAAAGCAACCTCCATTGGGTAAGTATGGATGTTGCTCAGATTGGTGGTATAATGTAACACCCAGCATGCACTGAGGCAACGTACTTTAAACTCCTTTCTCAGTTAGTCCTCACATCAAGGTTTCTATGAAGTTGGTGGGCGGAAGGCAGGAAATAAGAAGATCCTTTGCCTTATAGCACAGGAATTGAGGGAGTTAAAGTCAGTTTGGAAATCTAAGCGTAGGACAGTCAAGACATCATTCTGTTCATTGGGGCCTCCTCAGTATGAGGAGTTTCTAAGTGATTTTTCTCTTAGCAAAGAAATGATGATAAATGGAGTCGTCGGAATGTTTGAAACTTCATTTTGCTTTGTTGTGAATAATGCATTCCTTCAAATAATAACCCCTATAAGTACATATGCCACCTCCCCTAGCCTTCTCTGTTGTGAAAAACTCAGATTTGGGAGATGACAGATTGGCAACCCAAACGCCCCAATTGTTACAAAAACCTCGATAAGCTCAAGTCTGCTTCCATGTATTTTTTTAAGCATTGGCCGAATTATTCATTTAATACATTACTACTGAACATCTGCCACACACGAGATACTGCTCCAGGGTGCTGGTAATAAAATAAATAAAGCCGAGCCCCTGCCCCCAATCCCACCTCCAGCCACCACTAAAAGTAAAATTAGAATAAAAATCCAGGAGATGAGTCAGATAAAGATATGACTGACCTCAAGAATTAATCTGTTCATGGCCATAAGGTTAAGATACATAATTGATAAACAATTATACATGTATTGAATTGGAGCTATTTTTAAAACAAAGTACAGTGAATAGAAGTTGAACTAATTAATTAAATTCACTTACCCGGGTATCAGATATGTATTGTCTGCGTACCTTTCCCTGCCCTCACAGAACTTCCAGCACTTATTTACCAGTTTCTCTCTGTTTTTCCCAACTGTGAAAATATCACAACATCCATTCTGTTGCCTATACCAAATTGTAGGAGTCATCTTCAATTCTTCTCTTTCCTCCTACGTCAAACTTCCTCCACCCTCTCCCCCAGACACACAGTCTATCAACAGAAACAGACTTCGCCAACTGCGAAGCACACCCCGAATGAATGCACCTGTCCTCACAGTGCCCACAGTCCCTCTCCCTTGGCAGGCGGCTCCTCTCTCTCGGCCCACTGCTGTGGAGCCCTAACTACCACCGCTGCTTTGATTACCCCTGCCAACCCCAACACACGCTGTCCATTCCCGACTCAGTGAGTAGCCAGAGTAAGCTTTTTAAAAATGGAAACCAGGTTGTGCTATATTCTTGTGCAAAGTCTCTTCCTCTTGCACACGGAATAAAATCCAAACCTCTTTTTCTAGGCTCTAAAGGCATGTGTGGTCTAGCTCTATCTCTCTCTCTTCGCGCTCAACTCTTACTACTGCAGCCCACCCTCAACCATGCCGGCCTTTCTGTGCCTCAGATTATCACCACCTTCCTCCCCAGCTTTGAGCCTTCATACAGGCTGGTCTTTCTAATCTTCACACAGCTGGTTCGAGCATCATTCAGATCGTAGCATAGAGTCACATTCTCAAAAGTCTTCTTTGGTTTCTTTCCTTGCCCTCATATCATCACAACTTTAATCCCCTTCATACCACCTATCACAATCTGGGGGCTTCCCTCTTAATCGGCTTCTTTGTCTATCACCTTTAGAATGAAATTTCCACATCCATTTGCCTGTTCCACAACTATAGGGCCCATAGCAGTGCCTGATACGTATCGAATGCCCAAACAATATTGGTGGAATGAATGGGTTAGTGTTAGTTAGGAAAGGATCAGGAAATAAGGAGCAGGAGGGAGAGGAGGTGAGGAGAAAAGGAGAGAGAAGACATGGAAAGACGTCGGCAGAACAGGTAGAGTGAGAGCCAGAGACAGTGAGAGAATTGGACTGCTTTGAGATTCCAAGGACAGGGAAAAGTCAAATATGGCAGAAGTAAAAAGTGGGGTGGGAACAAGGACGGTGAGGCGAGGAAGGATGGGCAGCAGCAGGCAGTCATCAAGTCTGAAATCCAAGCAAAGAAGTCAGTGCTTTAGCCTATGAAAGCCAATTAAGGGTTTTAAGCAGGGGAGTGACAGGATCAGATTTGTGTTTTAGAAAGATCATGATAGCCTCGGTGTAAGGAATGAATTAGAAGAGAGAAGACAGAAGAAAAATTATGTTAACAGAAAAGAATGGTCAGTGTGGCAGCTTAAACAAAGGGGAGTTAGAAAGCAGGGCTTTGGCAGTGTTTTCCCAACACTGTCAGGGACGAGGCAGTAAATCTGCGAGGCTGAGCCTCGCACCGAGAGTGGAGGAAGTGTATAATGGTGGTTAAGAGTCTGGGCTGGGAGTCAGACAGACCCGGGTCTGACCTCAATCTATCACTCTAGTTTACATGGTCTAACACAAGTTAGCAATTCTGAGCCACAATTTTCTCTTTTGTAAAGTAGGAATAATAATTGCAAGCATGTAAACTGCTTATTTCTCCACCCATGGTGTATGAGTAACAAGTAAATATTAGTTTTATTATAATATTATTAGGCGTGCTTTGTTATGGGCCTGGATAATTCTAATAAGTCACCGCATGACCTGGGTGAACTACACCTCAACAGCTTCTACTTCCTTTTGATATGATTCTCTGCATATCAAGAAACTCTGATTATTAACTTGAATTCTTACATACCTGATTTATTAGGATCCTGGCTGCCAATAAAGCCGTATTTCACAGTGAATACTAATAAGAACACTGTGTTTAGTTAGTCTCTTTTGAGTTTGGCTGGCTGAGTCGGTCCCTGAACTTACTCCTCTGTGGGAAAAACCAAATAGCAAGACATGGGGCCTCCGAGGCTGAAGTTCAGGCCCTGGCCCCGTGGCTGCTTCCAGGACATGCACCCGGGAGAGTGACCGACGGCTGCCCTGGACAGCGGGTCCCCGTCGTGCCGTGCAACAGCGTGTGCTTTGAATCTAATCACTCTTCTGTGTGAAATTCCCTACTGCTCATTACCTCCCTCCCCCAGATCTTCTCTTAAAGACGGGTGTCCACATAGAATGAAAAGTAGCTAGGGCCGTTTCACATTGCTGAGCTTCAGACGACGAGGAGTGACACCAGCCTATGCACTGGATGTGTTTTTCTTTTAATCTGTCTTTGGGGGGAATGGCTAGATGTGCTACAGACTTAATATTTGTAGAAATGTAATAGGCTCATTTAGAGGTAAATATTTAGAAAGGCCACCCATGTGTCACATTCACTGCCCTCTGTTTCGACAGTATTACAAAGACGTCAAACCCTAGGGACTCAGAAGCCTTTTGACACTCCATTGAGTAAATGGTAATCCTTTGGTTGAACTGAGTTCACTGCCCCTCGTGTAGATCAGGCAGCTGAGGTGGATGGTATTTCAGTCATTTGAATGTCAGTCTGAAAGCCCGAGATGGAGCATCTCGGCTGCACGTCATCAGAGCCCGGGGGCATTCACACTTGTGGTTGTTTGACTTCACAGCCCACAGCCTTCCTGGAGCCGCTGTCATTCTGACCATGAGCCCACCCTTCACAGCCTCCTGACTCCCAGACATCCTCTTTCAAGCTGACACAGAGCAGAGGCTGACCTTGTCCTATCAACCATTTACTCACACAGACCTCATTAATCTTTGGTGGCCAATCTAACTCACTTCCTTCCTTGGTTACTGTAGAATCTCACACAGCGGATCCTTTGGCTTCATTTGCTTCCATATGAAATGAGCCGTGACTAAAATGTCAACAGCTGCCCCATGGGATAATTGGAGAACCCCTGATGACCACAGATGATTTCATGTTGAGTGTGGGTGTGGGATCTCACCACTAATCCCTTTCCATTGCTCCTTAGGGCTTCTTTCCAAGGATAAGGAATTCCTAGAATAATTAAACACTTGCCCCCAGCCAGGGAGTCTGCTCTAAGACAGATTCCATCCAAGCATATGGGAAAGGGATGGAAATACGGCACTAAGGAAGGGCACTGGGTGCCTGCAGGTGCCCAAGTGAGGGCATAACATTTTTCTAGAGTGAAAGTAATCTGGGTTTACTCAAGGCGATGAAACTGTGTGACCTGGGTAAGACATTTTATATCTCTGAGGATATAGACATCCAGAATATTGAATGATATCCTGTATGCAGACTTCCATAGTGTCTGCATGCCACATGTATGTGTTGTATTAAAGACAAACACCACTCATTGTTGAATTGAACCCTGGCCGGACATGGCTTCAGTCAGGAACACAAAAACATAAATTAGTTGCTATTTCAAAAAATATGGGGCAGAGATCTAGTATGAGGATTAGCCTTAGCAGGCAAAAATCAGAACATCCAAAATGCATTCAGATTACTGTCATCTACATAAGCCGCTCAGGTAGGCACCTGGACTTGATGAGCTTCTCACGATGAGTAGAATGAAGACTGCCGTTCGGGGTGCCAGACCTGGTAAGGAAGAAGGTATTGCCCAGCGTGAGAAACTTGAGGGGTAGGGAAAGTCAGTGGTCCAGTACAGTAACAAGAACAACACCCCACTGTCCCACCCCTGGAGTCCAGGGGACACATGGCATCCATTGTAGCAAATATTGGGGAATATATTTGGGTCCTGTCATATGCAGAATATCAGCCCCCACCCCCAAATATGTCTAGACTGTAATTCTTGGGAGCTGTGACTATGTTAAATGACATGAGAAGGGGAAATGAGGTTGTAGATAGCATTAAGGTCATTAATCAGCTCACTTGGAGGAGGGCGAAATTGTCCTGAAATACCTTGGTGGACCAAAGGTAATCACGTAGATTCATAGTAGAAGAGGGAAGCAGTTGAGACGGTCAGAGCGGCAACATAGGAAGGTTTCACCCACTAATGCTGCCTTTGAAGATGGAGGGAGGGGACCAACAAGGCAAGAAGTGCAGACGACAGGAAAACTCAAGGATGCGTTCTTCCCTAGAGACCACAGAAAGAACACAGCCCTGCTGACTCCCTGACTTCCCCTTGTGAGACCCATGTTGAACTTGTAAGCTACAGAACAATAAGGTGATCAATGTGTGTCGTTTTCACCAAAGACGAAAAGCTTCCCAGTTCCACAGCTCGCAGTGGCGTGCACAGATCCCCAGTGACCACCGGCGTTTGGAAGTTCTAGGTGGGCTGCTGACCGATAGACAGCATCCATTATTGGAAGTCACCGGGAAATTCACCTCCGAACTGTTCAGACCACTACTTTAAAAGAAGAAACATTAAGGAGGTCATTAGGAATCTGACTAGGCCGTGTTTGGGAAAAGGAATTCAGAGACAAAATGTGTCCTCGTGTCCCCTGTCTCAAGTTTACCTTTATTGTTCCAAAGAATAGCGGGGATCTTGCAGGCTCATCTTAAAGCCTAACGTGCGAGCTGGAGATGGAGTGGCAGTATTAATGGAACTGCCTTGCCTTCGTAGGTTTAAGGCAAATCCTTAACATTATTTTCCTGCCGTTTTCTAAATTAAATTTATAAGAAATAGTATGTATCCTGCTGTGCAGAGTGAAGGCTGTATTCTTGTAAAGGACTTATAATCATATTAAAAGGCTGGAGGGTGAAGTTTGTTCATGCCTTCAAAGTCACAAATAAAAAATAGAGTTTTACATCGTGCATTTTGATAACGGCATTACCTTTTAGGGTATATAACACCACAAAGAGCCTCACTGATGGTGTTTTGTTAATCCTCGGAACAACCCTGGTGGGGAGGCACGGTTTTATCTCCACTTTGCATATGGGAAAACTGAGGCACGGCGAGTGTCGGCAGTGTGCCTCGGCCTGCCAGTGGGTCGACGGCGCAGCTCGCACCGGAATCCAGGGTCTCAGCCTGAAGACGACTTATACCGTCCATCAGACCACAGTCATCTTTCTAATCAGGTACAGGAATGGCTCCAGGAGGACTTCTGTATCGCTCAGATTGTATTACGTTCCTTAAGAAAAAATCCTATAAATAGATTTTCTGTGAATTCCATGGTATCTGCTCAAAATGCTTGTGAATTTGTCTTCCAGCTCCGTGGGTTGGAGTTGGAAGGTTCAGAGCAAGGGCATTTCTGCCATTAGTGGAAAATGTGGATGCTCTGGGGAAACTCAGACAGGGACACGGTTTGGGGAGCCACAGTGAGACTGTATGGAAAGTCATAAGCTCCCCGCAGGAGCCTGTCCCCCCAAAAGCCCACATGTCTCCTCAGACCAGGGAATTCCAGGCCTTTCAGGAAGCTCTGTTTGTGGGCACAGAGGTTACTCCCCTTCTTCTGTAGACTTAGATTTTTATCCTGGGTCTTACGTCTCTGCTGGACATGCTCTTAGCAAACCAGTATGCCCCAGGATTGAGTGTCTTCACAGAAACTTAAGTCTCTGAAAATCATACCCTGTCCCTTGCTGTTGTCAGAGGGAGCAGTCCCAAATCTCATTCTGTCTGCTTGCACCCTTGGCTGTGTGTCCTTGAGTGATACAGAAACCAATGGCTCAAGCATCTTACCAACAACATGGGTGACTGAAACAATGATTGGAGCACCTGCTATGTGTAGTCATTTGTCTCTAGGCATCAGTCTTGGGGCCCTCACTAGAATCAGGCTGTCCCCGTGTGACACAAGGGAAAGGGTCGTTTGCTCAAGGCCACACAGCCAGTAAGTGGTGCTGCTGGGATTCAGTCCCAGCTCTGACAGGACTTAACTACCTGCTTTGAACCAGCACATTAAGGCCTCCTGGGCTGCATGAGATCTCCATGTGGTGTGTGACACATGGACCCTGCTGACCGGAAGCTGCTCTCCCAGCAGTGATGTGCTGTTTTGTCTGCTCCTGGCATCTTTCTTTAGTATTTCACCTTTGGATCTGATAAGCATGCTCATATCTCTTTTTATTTAAGGGTTTTTATCCTAAATACGCTTCCATAAAAACATTTTGGATTTTGCTTTTATTTCTTTATCCTGGGATCTTACTGAAAACAAAGACAGTCAATTTATTTGGGTAATCAATATTGTCTATTCCTTTCCTTCTTATACTCACATGTTGTGTGTATGTATCATTAGTGTGTTGCAAATGCTCAGTTGTTCTATGATGCATTAATACAAATAGTTGATTGACTAGCTACATAGAAGGACATTTTAGCGCATTGTTTCCATTCCAGGAATAAGATTAACAATTGGGAGACAAGGGGTTTATTTTGCCTGTTCCCTTCTGCACAGTGTAGATGGTTTTACAGTGTTGATTCTCGTCCAGGGTGTCAGAAGCCAACTGGAGTGTTTCCCAGACTGGCCAGCAGAGCTCCAGTCACTTCCCCTCGCTTCACCCCTCTCCAGTAGGTACCAATGGCTTTGTGCTGCCAGTACCCAGGGCTCTCTCTCTCTGAGAGTTTCAGCCGGCTATGTACACGCTCAGCCTGAGAGGAGAGGAGGTCAGAGACACTGGAGAATTACTAGCCCTGGAGCAGCACTAACCAGTGATGTGTTAAAATGAGTGGACTTGTACCCCACCTTCCTTACCTCTCAGGTATGTCATTTCTAAGGCATACTCTATACCACCTCCCACAGGCCCTACTGGATTTAAACAAGTTATCTGCAGAAGTCACCTGCCCACCAATGCACCTGATATTGGCCTTTCCAATTCCCCATCTCACTTCTGCTCTCCCCGCCAGCGACTCCTGGGGTAGCTTCCTAAAGCAACTTAGAGTCTGCTTCCCCAAAACCACGTATAACATAACCACACTTTCTGGACGTCAGCTTCCCTTCTTACATAAAACACAAACCAACCAAATTAGAGTTGAAACGGACCTTCCAAGTCATCTAGCTCCATACAAACCCTCAGGGCGCAGAAAAGGCAAGAAAGCAGGACTCCAGCCATTTCTTCCTGTCAGATAAGGGAAAATTTCTATGTGTTTTACTTCTTGTTAAACCAGTATTATTTTGATTGTACCAAAACTCTAAACTTTGAAAAAAATCTTGAAAAGCGTGAATGTAGGCAATCCAATTTCCACATAGTGGATGGAATCCCACCTGTATTAGTTTCCTATTGCCATTATAACAAATCACCACAAACTTGAAGACAACAAAATTTATTTCTTCATAGTTCTGGAGACCAGAAGTCCGAAACCAAGGTGTTAGCAGGGCCCCCAAAGTCTCTGTCAGAAATTGCTTCTTCGCATCTTTCAGATCTCGGCGGCTCCAGGCAGTCCTTGGTTTGTGGCAGCATAATTCCAGCCTCTGTGGTGTCTTCACATGACCTTCTCTGCTGCATTCGTCTTTTCTTATCCTTTGCCTCTTAGTTGGCAGTCCTCATTGTATTTAGGGCTGACGCAGATAACCCAGAATGATCTGACCTTGAGATCCTTAATTATATCTGGAAAAACCTTTTCCCAAACAAGGTCACACTCACAGGTTCTTGGCCTTGACACCTGAATGTATCTTTTGGGGAGCCACCACTCAGCCCACTTCATCAACCACAGAGACTCTGACCAACAGCCTGTGATCACAGATCACACTTTTGATGATTAGCAACTCCTTCACTCATAGGTGATTCTGTTTTCACTAAACTCTAATTTTATAAAGACAATCTTCATGTTGCACAATATTCTGCCCTCAGAAATCGGCTCCTCAGAGCTTTTTCCCATCAGCCCTGCTTTTGCCTAAGGAGATAGCTAGGGGAAATTCAATTTCCCTCCAATTAGGCTAATGAATAGAGCTGAGCTTAAACATTATGTGCCAGAGTAATATGGAAGTTTATGAATTCAGATCCATCTGGACAAGTAATTCAACCTAATGTATGAATTACTTACTATGTGTTTACATCGTGCCATGTTCTGTGTGGTGGGTGGTACAGAAGATTCTAAGATGGACAGGAGAGCCCAGGATCTCCCAAATGTTACCATCTTAGCATGGCAACAGGACATGTTCACACAGAACTACAATGCACAGTATTATCCCAATAACTATAACACAAGGTAAAATCTGATAGAGGTCATAAAGGAGGATTAACAGTGCAGTGGGAGTTAGCTGATACAGTGTCTACTTTGCCATCCCTCCCAATCTATTCTTTACACAAAAGCCAAAATTAAAGAAAAATCTGAGCATATTCGTCCAAGCTCAAAACTATACAAAGGTTTTTCATGAAAAAGGAAAAAAAAATTCAATTTCTAGTCTGGTCTTCAAAGCCCTTCCTGATGGGGCTCATGCCAGCCTCTCAGCCTTGCCTTTTACTCAGTCCCCCATGCATTCTGGAAGGGCACCAGCCACGTCAGCCCATATTCCATTCCTTGGACAAGCTCTGTGCTACCACAGGGCCACCTCACTAATGACTCTCCAAGCCTGGAACGCTCTGGCCCCAATTCTTTTCTCATCATTTAAGTCTCTGCCTCAAAGAAGACTTTATTGATTCTTTCATTTACATTAGGCCCCTTTTCATATTCTCTTACTGCTCCTGTACTTTTCTTCATACTATTATTATAGTTTGCAATCACACACCTAGGTGTGTGGTTACTTATTCAATAAGTTTCATTGAGACTATTATTTCTCACAATGTCTACATGACCTATCATAACACCTGGATTAGAGATGTTCAATCAAGACACTTGATGTGGTAGAAGAGGCATATAAGGGGGGGATAAATAAATGGTGATGGAAAAATATACAATAAAAAAGATATTTGCTGAACTAGTGATTTAATGATGAATGTATGAAAGCAATTGGATTGAAGTTTTCCAGGAGAAGCTGACATTTGAGGAGAATTTTAAAGGAATTGTAGAGATAGGGCAGGGAAAACATTCCAGGAGAGTGAAGAATGTATAAGTGTGAAGTTTGGGACTTACTGTTTAGAAAGTAGCAAATAATAGAGTTTGGTTTTAACACCGTAAGAATATATCTAACATAGGGATCAGTCAAGTTTTTCCATAAATGGCCGATTACTAAATAGTTTAGGCTTTGTGGGCCATGTGGTCTCTATTGTAACTACTGAACCCTGCCATTATAGTGTGAAAGCTGATAGACAATACACAAGCAAGTGGGCATGGTTGTGTTCTAACAAAACTTTATTTACAAAAACTAGCGATGGTCCAAATTTGACTCATGGATTGCAGTTTGCTGGCCCCTGACCCAGGGAAAAATGAGAAGACTAGAATTAATTGGGGGCTGGTGCTTCACCTCAACGCAAAGTTGTGCAGCTGATAATTTCCTAGAGAAGTAATAGGGAGGCACAGGAAGTCTTTGGAAAAAGAAGGTATGTGACTAAAGTGATTTTTCAGTGTGATTAATCTGGTAATACCATCTGATGAATGTAATCAGATGTGATTAGAGGCACAGAAAGCAACATTAGGAGTCCATTGTAATAATCTAAGTAAGAGTCTCACCTGAAAAGATTGAAAATGAAGAGATGAGAATATGCAAGATAACTCTGCTGTTTTTATCCTGGGTAATTGAAAAAAGTGCAGGGCTAATAAAGAAGAAACAGGATATTAGGAGAAGGAATAGCTTTGTGTTGAAGAGAAATGGTCAATTGAATCCCCACATGTATAGTTTAAGGTATCAGGAGGACATAGAGTGGGGTATCCAACAGAACAGACAAAATTTGGGGTTCAAGTGAAGGATTTCTGCTATAAATGCAGACTTGAGTGAAAGGTTGAGAGAGTGGAGAGAGGGAAGGCATGGTACACAAGAGCAGACCTTGGAGATGATCTTCATTTAGATAGTATGTGGAAGAAGAAAGCATTAGCAAATGTCACAGGATAGAACAGGACCACAGGAGACAAACAGAGTTTTAAGAAGGAAAGATGTGACTTCCGGCCAAGATGGAGGCATAGGTAGATGCACTTTACCTCCTCATACAACCCAAACTATCAGAAATCAAGTTGAATGGAAGTCTAACAACTATGGAATTAAAGAAACCACATCCATCCAGACTGCCAAGAAGGGCACAGATGTAGAGCAGGCGGGTCCCTCACCCATGTGTAGTGGATGAAAATTCAGGAGGGATATTGTGGGAGTGAGAAGTCCCAGTCCCACACCAGGCCCGCCAGTCCAGGGTCCCAGGGTCAGGAAGATAAGTCATGAAACTTCTGGCTGTGAAAACCAGCAGGGATTGAGTTACTTCTGGAGCTCTAAGCAATTCCTCTTAGAGAACCGAAGACTTACCTACTCAGGCTCACTCCTCTGAGCTCCATCAACCAGGTAGCAGCTTAAAAGTCACCAGTGGTATACAGGGAGAAACTGAAGTGTCTGGCATCAAGGTGAGCAGAGGCCATTGTCCCTTTTCTAAACCCTCCCCCCATAACAGAGCCTGCAAGCTGGTGCCATAACTGAGACCCCATCAACCTTGCTAACACTCTTTGACCCACCTTGGAGATCCCCAGAGACTCTGCTCTATTCAACTCACAGGCCCACCAAAACTGCTTTTCCGTATGAATGGCTGGTCTTGGCTCATGCTTCACAACTTCCCAAATCCTCTCAAACAAGCAACAGCTGGCCTCAGTGAGCCCCAGGACCGGCACTAGGAGCAGCCAGCCTAGATTCATAGCTTGGGTTTGCCTGGGAATGTCCAAGCCCAGCACAGGTAGCAGTGATCACAGATTGCTTTGTGACACAGGCAAGGGGGCCTTGGGCAAAATACAGGTAGGGGATGACCTTGGCCTACAACACCTGAGAAATCCCAGGGCCAGTACATCCAGTGGACAGCAACAGACCATGTTGGAACATCACCATCCTGTCCCTGCACATCTGATCCTCCATGGACAGCAGAGGTTGGCATTAAGTATTCATAGCCAATTCTTGCAGCTGACTGACCTGAGTAAATCCCTCCCATTGATCTGCCAATAGCAACCAAAGCTCAACTACAAAAGGAGGGTGTACTCAGCCCATATGAAGGGTGCACCTCGAGTACCCAACTTGGGTTATAGGGGAGTCTGTACCACTGGACCCCACAGGACATCTACTGCATTAGGCTACATTACCAATACACAGAATCAAAGCAATTCTACCTTGTACATAGAAACAAACACAGGGAGGATGCCAAAACAAGGAGATGAAGAAACATGGCCCAAATAAGAGAACAGATCAAAACTCCAGAAAAAGAGCTAAATGAATTAGACATAAGCAATCTATCAGATGCAGAGTTCAAAACACTAGTTATAAGGATGCTCAAGGAACTTAGTGAAGACCTCAACAGCATAAAAAAGATCCAGTCAGAAATGCATGATACAGTAAAATAAAGAACAACTTATAGGGAAACAACAGTAGAGTAGATGAAACTGAGAATCACATCAGTGATTTGGAATATAAGGAAGCAAAAAACAACCAATCAGAACAGGAAGAAGAAAAAAGAATACCCCCCAAATGAGGATAGTATAAACAGCCTCTTGGACAACTTAAAGAAATCCAACATTCACATAATAAGGATGCCAGAAGGAAAAGAGAAAGAGCAAGAAATTGGAAATCTATTTGAAAAAATAATGAAAGAAAACTTCCCTAATTTGGTGAAGGAAATAGACATGCAAGTCCAAGAAGCACAGAGAGTCCCAAAGAAGATGGCTGCAAAGAGGCTCACTCCAAGGACACATCACAGTGAAAATGCCAAAGGTTAAAGATAAAGAGAGAATCTTAAGAGCAGTAAGAGAAAGAAGTTAGTTACCTACAAAGGAGTTCCCATAAAACTCTTAGTTGATTTCTCAAAAGAAACTTCGCAGGCAAGAAGGGACTGGCAAGAAATATTCAATGAAATTAAATGAAATATTCAATAATCATGAAAATCAGGGACCTACAGCCAAGATTGCTCTACCCAGAAAGCTATCAAAGGGCAGATAAAGAGCTTCCCAGACAAGAAAAAACTAAAGGAGGTTTGTTATCGCTAAACCATTATTATATGAAAAGTTAAAGAGACTTATTTAAGAAAAAGAAGAGCAAAATCATGAACAATAAGTTGGCAAAAATACATATCTATCAAAAATTGAATCCAAAAACCAAACTATGCAAATAAGAACAGGGACAGAATCATGGATATGGAGAGTATTTTGATGGTTGCCAGATAAGAAGGGGTGAGAAAGAATAGGTGAGGAGGTGAGGGGATTACGAATACAAATAGGTAGGTGTAGAATAGCCAAGGGGATATAAAGTGCATCACAGGAAATGGAGTAGCCAGAGAACTTATATGCATGACCCATGTATATGAACAATGATGGGGAGATTGCCCAAGGGAGTGGGGGTGCTGGGTGCAGGGGGGCGAAGGGGGAAGATCAGGACAACTGTGATAGCATAATTAATAAAATATAATTTAAAAAAACAAAAGCAAATGTTTGTGGAATTATTTTAAAAATATATTTCCACAACATGGTGCATTAACTGAAATTAGCCAAAGTGAGCCTGTCCTTAGGTTTGGTGCCATCCTGTTCTACTCAGAAGCTGCATCATGAAGAGTGGAGTGCAGCAAAGAAACAGACCTATTTGCTTCCTTTATCCTAGGCAGGCCCTCATACTTCAAATGACCTGAAAAAATTCAATCATCTGTTCATTTCCTCCAGTCTCTCTGAGACTCTGTTGATGGGCAATTTATCAGAGCAGCCAGGGCCAGTGCAGGGCATTCTCTGCATTTACTTTGATGCCCTGATGCCAAAGCACATTATCAGGACTGAAGGCCAGTTATTTCCATTGAAAACAATGGCTCGTGGTTAATACGCCCCTGTTGGCACATAATACAGGAGATGACTGGCGGTAATGCAAAAGGCTCAGAGTTCAGGGTAGCCTATGTCTGTCGCTGGGTTGAAGGCTATCTGTTTGCTCTGCATTCTCATGCGGCCTTTGTGTTCCCAGGAAGAGTGAGTTGTATCTGTCCTTTAGAACAAAGGCTCAGAATCCTTCTTGGCCATAGGTAAAATCTGGAGGGAAAATAACCCCACAGCAGAGGGCTATCAAAGGCTGATTTTACTTTTTTGTGTGCTTGTTATTTTTTTACCTTGCACTCTGAGTTGGAGGCATTTGATCATAGATTTGTGTGGTTTGCCCAGCAGAGAAATTAGAGGAAGGACGAGAGCAATGATCCCAAATAACCTTCTTTGGAAAGGACCCAACTTGTTCTCACCTGCTGAGTTCTGCACTCTTTCCAGGTGCTCTTGAATTTGAACTACTGTGTATTAGTTTCTGTGGATGCTCTTTGTGGAAAGATTTACTGTTCTGCATTTCTTGGAAGAAAAAATAAAAACTTCTGAGGCCTCTTCAGGGATTTTACAATCAGGAAGTAGAAATTGCATTTCAAAGTTGAAGCTAATGAGAGATCATCCTGGAATAGATGGGACATAAGACTCTATGCCTGTGGAGGGAAGGGGTGAAGGAAACAGACAATCTGCCTGTGCTTTTCTCTGTCACCAGAAATATTTCAACTTTGCCATCTGACCATGAAGATTTGCAGCCTAGAACATGTCAAACCCTAAGTGAAAACAACTGTTCCCATTTCAGGTAAAAATGCATCTGATTTTCACAAAATCATCTGGCTACAGGGTAGTGAGTTAGTTATTTCCCTAGAATGACTTTCTCTGTGAATACATTTCAAATTTTAACAACACTATGGTGTTGCAAGTATAAAAGTTACCAGACCGTAAATTGAGCTATGCTAGTCATTCCCCTCTTGCCCCTTCAGATCCATTTTCAGGCTCTTACTGTGCTGCAGGAGGCTGGCCTTTATGAAACTTTTTCTTTTCCAGCCTCGGATTATGTTCATTTAGTAAGCACCAGCAGCTCAGAGGACAGGGCACACAGTCCCCTGTCCCCTTTCTACTCCTTCCCTTCTCTGCCAGGTTAGGGCAGTAGCTGTGTTCTGCACAGGGTCTCCACCTCTGCCCATGCAGGTTCCAGGGTGCTAATGACTTCTCATTGCTCGTCTCTGAGGGGTTCCCCATCCCCAGTCAGTTCCCTCACACCTCTGGAAGTATTCCCTTTATTAACATCTCTTCAATAAAACCCTTTATGCATGCCATCTGTTTCCTTACTGCTCTCTGAAGGAAACTGGAGCTGTATTTTAATGATACCATTTGTGAAGTATATAGAGGGTAGTGTGGAAATAACCATGTGTGTCCTAGTCAAAAATTTAACAGGCGTATTGGGAAACCTGATAGAATAATTCTAAATTTTGTCAGGAAGAAAAATATTCAAGAATATAATCAGGAAATTTCTGAAAAAATTTAAAAGCAAAAGTGATGAAAGAGCTCTTAACTTATCAGATGTTACGGTTGACTATGAAACTTTACTAAATGGAACAAACACTAGTGTAAGGAGGTAACAGAACCACTGGGTTCTGCTGCTCTGGGTTCTGCTGCACGTCGCTGATCAGAACCATGACTCCTAATGCCAGAGTCTTAGGAAGAGGAAAGGAACTATTTATTCAAAAGTTATCCAGGGTTAGAACAATGGCAGAATTCTGCCATTAAATCCCATGCTCTTTAGAGTCAAAAGAACACCCACAAACACACAGTCGGGCCTCCCCTTGACAAACCAGGCCAGTCAGAAGTACCGTCTCTCAGGAAAAGAAATTGAAGTGTGTGGTTTGTCCAGACAGATTCCCATCTGTATTCTGGCTTCTTCTAGTCATCTGTGCTCGGTTATCTAGGCTCCTGCTCTTAATCCCAAACTGGATCCTCATGGTGGCCCAGTGGAGGTCCGTCTGCATCCTTTCACACATGTGGCCACAACCCCACACTATTGGTACAACCTGCTTTTCTGCTCCTTTCTAAGCTGCGTGCTCAAGGGCGCAATGGCTGCCCCACACTTGAGTTTATATTCAGGTGTGGATCTTCCTCCCTAACCCCATTTCCTACTCCTCCCACACTGGATTACACCTACCAGTAGTCTGGTGTCTTCCTCCTTCTCAGCAGCCATTGTTAGTCCAGGCAAGCTTGGTCCTGGGACAGAGAACTAACCACCTCCCTGGGCGCAGCCATCATGGGTTAGAGTCCCACCCATCTCCTGGCTCCAAGCACAGCTATTCAGCATTACTAAAACACTGGCCGAGTTCTTTAGATATGCGAAGTAATTCTCAATGGCCCTGCTCTGCTTCCCCTTCCCCCAGCCAGGTTACTGGGAGAACTTCCCCATTTTGGGGGGACCCAATATTCCCTGTTACAAGGATAGAAGACCGATCAAGTAAAGAGAATAGAGAGCACAAAAGTCTCCAGAAGAAGATATGGGAACACTATTCAAGAATATAGTTTGTGAAAATGGGAGTATTTCTGATCAATAGGGGAAATAATGATTATTTCAATCAAAGGTGTTAGGGTAACTGACAAGCTATTTGTGAGAAATAAAAAAGGTAGATTCCCAGCCTCATTGCTTACATCACAGTAAATTACAGGGGAATAAAAATCTTAATGGAGAAAAAAGCCAAACACTAAAAATATTAGGACACATATTTGAATATTGTTGTAATCCTGGAGCAAGTGCATGGGTCTTTCTAAGTATGTTAAGAAAATATAAAATAATATAGGATGCATTATTAATTGTTATTAAATACAAAATTATACTTGAATAAGAGAGGACATACGTGAAGAAATAATACTGACAAAACTTCAGTTACTGAAAGTATTGTAAAGTAAATAGCCTAAAATTTTTTCCTGCTGAAAACAACTAAGAATGATGGCTGAAATATTTTAAAGCTCTTTGTAGGTATTGCTAAGCTGGGATAAAATATCAAGGCGTTTGCAGAGGTCAAAAGTGAAATTAAAGTAAGTCCTGTGAGGCAAGTGACAACGGAAACAGTTTTCACCCTGAGCGTGTTTGCAGTCCTGGTGACACACATCTTCTCTCTGCGACGGTTGTCCAGGGAAAGGGGACAAGGTAGAACAGGGCCTGCGCTGGGCCCCCGGAGGCTGTACTTCACTGCAAGGGTGAATAAGCACTAAGCCCGTTCACGTGGATAGCAAAGAACCTTGCCTGTGGCCACTATAGCAATGAATGAACAGGTCCATTTCAACTGAATGGAAATATCCTTCCCTGAGTTTTGCATCCATTATGGGGCTCTGCAGCCAGAGCTCTCATTCTCTGGTGTAGTTAGACCAAGAAACTTCTGGCTGTGGCCCTGGGCAACTGGCAGAAGCAAGTGCAGATAATCTCAGAGGGCATGCAAATTTCCTGAAGGAAACAGCAGGCCTCAAATAACTTTCAGAGATAATGTTCCAAAGAAAATAAGCTCATAGTCAAAAATAAAGGAAACAAGACACCAGAAGCAAGAGCCAGCAGGTACAAACCGGCCCCATGTTTAGATACAAGAATGATCAGACACCAACTATAGAATAACATATTTACTATGTGTAGGTAAATACAAGAGAAACTTAGAAATATGAGGAAGAAACAGGAGACTATTAGAAGCAACCAAGCAGACTTGGAAAAGAAGCAAATAGATTTCTAAAATAAACCATATAATTGTTAATACTAAAAACTCAGTGGGTGGGTTACACGGAAGCTTAGACACAGCTGGAGAGAAATTAGTATCCTGGAAGATAGACGGGAAGAAATTATCCAGAGTATCACATAGAGTGTCAAATAGAACTCTAAAAAGCACAGTTGAGACATAGAAGACAGGCATTGTCTTGTACATATATAATCAGAGTTCCATAAAATATAAAACAGAAAAAAAGTACTACTCAATGAGAAAATGGCCAGAATTTCCTAGAACTGTGTAGAGACACTGAAGCTCAAATTGAAGAAATTCAATGAATATTAGAAAAAATAAATAAAAACAAAGCCATACCTAGATAGGTCATAGTGGAACAGCAAAACCCAAAAGATAAAGAAATGTAAAAGTAGTCAAGGAGAAAAGTGAGATTACCTCTAAAAAACAGCTGTTAGATTGACGATCAATGACTCAATGGCAACAATGTAACTTGTGAAATATCTTCAAAATTGTGCTAAAGGAAAGCATGCAAACATAAAATCTCTCTTTCAAGAATAAGAGTGTCATATAGAGAACTCAATTAAGCAAAAATCAAAACCGTTCACCATCAGTAGACTCTTACTAAAAGAAATTCTAAAAGTAGATACAAAATGATTTCAGGAGGATTTGAGATGAAGAAATGATTAGCAAAGACACTGGTAAATATAGGGTAAATAGAAAGGGAAAATGGTATAGAACAGCAATAACAATGTATAATTCATGTAGTTAAAAAAAGAATGATGTAAAATACTAGACAACTTAAGCATGCAGTTTTTAAGGGTCTTGATGTTAAAATATTTAAGGAGCTTCTATTATTTGGAAGAGTGTGAAATAACATATATCTTTGCCCCCTGGTTCCTAGCATAGAACTCGTAAAACTGTTGTAATTTCTTGAGTAATAAAAGCACCAGAAACATTTCTTGTTCTAATATTTGATCTTTGACCCTGTCCCTGACACAGAGCAACTTCTAAAACACTTGTAAAATCCTAAGAGCACTAGGAGCATCTTTTGTTTTAATGAAGTGACTCTGAGTAGACTTCTGGATAACTCCTGGCTGGGGACTAATGACCAGAAAGACAAGCCATGACTAGAAGCTTGGAATATTCAGCTCCAAACCCCCATCCTTTGGAGAGAGGAGAGAGGCTGGAAATGACGTCAGTAACAGATTATTTCTGTGTGAGGAAGGCTCCATATAGAACCCTAGTAGTAGGGGGGTTTGGAGAGCCTTCAGGCTGGCTAACACAATTCACACAGGGAGAGTGATATTCCCCAGCTCAAGGGAGCAGAAAGGTGCTCTGCTCAGGACCCTCTCAGACCTCCCGCCCTGTGCCTCATCCTCTGTCATATCCTTTACTAGATCGGTTAACGGTTGTTTCCCTGAGTTCTGTGTACTGCTGTAGCAGTTTAATCCAACCCACAGGAGGGGATCTTTGGAACCTGTGATTTACAGCAGGATGGTCAGAAACACAGGCGATAACCTGGTCTTGCAGATGGCATCTAAAGTGTGTATGTGTGTGTGTGTGTGTGCGTGTGTGTGTGTGCGCGCGTGCGCTGGGCATGGGGAGCAATCTTGTGGGACTGGGCCCTTAACCTGTGGAATCTGACATTATCTGTGGGTAAACAGTATTAGAACTGAGTTAAATTGTAGGTGACCCAGCCAGCGTCTGAGACTTGCTTGTTGTTGGGAGGAGAACGCCACACATTTGGTGACCAGAAGTGTCACAGGTGAGCTGTTCTATCTGAGTAATAAAGGAAACACACAGGAAGAAAAAAATAATAGGAAAGAACTGGGTTTTTCCCTATGTGGAAAAGAAAAAAACACTCTAGTTTTTTAATTACAAAGAGTAATAAAAGTAACTAACTTTAGATTTTTAAAGATAAACCATCAAAATAGCTAGTGGAACTATAAAAGAATAGAGTATAACCTTCAAACTTACAGAGGAAATAAAGCGAGAAAAATTGGGTGTGGAATAAGACTAAAATGAATTGTTTGTGTTACATATACATTGTTTAAGTGCTGTATATGTTCATATACATAGAAACCCCAGAAAGAAAAGTGAGGGGACAGTGAGCACACAACTCAGAAAGCCTCTCTGGCTAATCTGCACGGCCCCCACTGGCCTGGGCACAGGATGGACTCGGCAGGGCACCCGGAGCCCAGCGCTTGGAGGGGACGTGAGGGCCAGCTCTCAGCAGCTCCTTCAGGAACTGCCTGTCCAATGGCGAAGATGGAGATCAACACGGATTAGGACCCCGGAGTCTCTCCTGGGTTTCTCTGGCACCATCGTAGCCTGGGAATTCTGTATGTTCTGGTGGAGAAGTGAGAGGAGGCTCCACCAATCAGAGAAGAGATAACTCACACCACAACATCTGACTTAGAGTAATAAAGGAACAGAATAGTTCTTTGTCTGAAAAACAACAAGAAAACCTGTTTCATTCCCAAATGTCAGTAGTGATCTTTAGTGAAATGTAAGGTACCATGTGTTGCTATGTATAATGTGCACTCTGTTGCCCAAATATTTGAGGGAAAAATAAGGATGTGCATTATACATGGGTAGTACCTGAAATACCTTGTAGCTGTTCTTGCATTTTGTAATTATTTATTACATAAAATTTCTTGTACCATAATATGTTTAAAAATAAATGCTAAAATTCCTTTATAACACAAAAAAGTATCTAAACATAAATAAAGAAAACATTGATTTAAAAAAATTAAAAGATTTTTTTCCTGAAAGTTTGGGCCAAAAACATGCTTGTGCATTATACACAGCAAAATATGGTATTTTTCAGTTTCTTTATCTTTGTATTTTTGACACTTACCTCGAAAGAAACAGGATAGCTATGAAACTAAATCTATCTGTCTGCAGGATGTAACAAAGGGAGTTTTCAGTGAGCTGAAAAGGCCAATGTTTGTATCTCCCTAGAAGCTGTCCTGAAAATATTTTTTGATGGCTTCTCACACTCTAACTGACTTTCCGAAGGTAGACTGTGCTTTGTAAACTATGAAGCCCCATCTGCGCTGTCCTTATCATTGCTTTTCCTCGTGTCAGTCAGTGTTCAGTAGTCATTCTTCCCTCATGACATTTTAGTGAAAACACATCTGTAATTTATGTTGTCATGTAACCCTTTGTCACCTCATAACAGAGGACCCCTGTAGTTTGGGCTCTTTGAAATTGATACGTGAAACTATATCTATATATCTCCCTACATTTTATATATACATGTATGTATGTGTGTATGTGTGTATATATGTATATATATTTATAATTTTACCTCTTCTAACTACTATCCTATTTATCTCCTTCTCATTGCCAGAGCGGCCCCGCCACCCGCCCTTCTCATCCCTCCCAACGCGCTCGCACGTGTTCACACACGGCCTGGTTTTTCATTGTCTTCAGTGTTCCAGTTCCTGGGACCCGGTGTCATGTTTTCTCCCCAGGCTTTATGCACAGGACTAACGGTGCGATATTAAATCGAAAAACATTTCTCTAGGAAATAATTTTCTAAAAGGAAGAAAATGAGACCAGAGAAGTAGCTGTGGTGGAGATGGTCGGTTTTGCCGTGGCCGTCCCTCCTTTGGGCGCACGGCTGGGCTGCAGTCCTCTGCGTCCTCCGAGCGAGGCGACTGCGCTCTTGGCAACGGTGTCCGCTACTCCGAGGCCTGCCCGGGAAAACCTCTCTCGTCTCCTCTTTTTCCCTGCAGGCTGCCTGCTCCTCACTCTTCCCACCTCCCGAGCCTGAGCAACGGCAAAGCCATGTGGCTGCAATGGTGGAATGACCGGCGGCCCGGGCTCTGACCAGCAGAGCCTCTCAGCCCAGCCACCCGAACACTGGCTGGATTTTCGCGAGAGCTGGGAGTGCCCTCCTCTCCGGTGGAGCCAGGAGGCTCTTGGCTTCCGCGGTGCTCTCCGCTCTAAAATACAGCAGTGGCAGATTCTCGGAGTTGCTCACAGTGACCTGTGAACGAACATTTTTTTCCTCTGATGACTTTCTCTAAAGTCCCTTTCAGTTGAATCTTTAAACACTGTGTGGTGTTTCGCCCATGAATGTCAGATTCACCTCATTAGTTAATTTGATCTCCTGGGTGCGAAACGGTTCGGAGTTTCGCTCAGTGTGATTCAGAGGCACACTCAGTGGGGTACATCTCTGATGCCAAAAGTTAAGCAGAGCAGTATTTCCCACCGTTTACTTCGTTACGAAAAGTAGAACCACTTACTTCATTACAATTATGGGTGGGAAGGTGATCTGGACACCGAAATTGCAATTTTTTAAGTGCAAAAAGAGCAGCAACAAGTCCTACATTTAGAGGAAACCAAAGGGCTAAGACGAGGGTTATAAGAAAAACAAATTAGCATGTGGTGTTCTGGAACGGGCTGCAGAAATTCCAGAAGCGTCTCCTTTTGGAACAAGCTCGCTGTTTTGATTGCTCTTCTTGAGCCTGAGATGTTTCAGGAGCGCAGGTGAGCGGTTCATACACATCCCACAAATTTGACTCCAGAGCCCGTGACAAATAATATGGATATTTCCTAAAGGTTTTCTGGAAGGAGTACTGCCGGGCGTCGAACGTGCTGCACACGGGGAGATGCCTGCAGATTCCCCGTGGGCCCTCCCTCTCCACCGCGACCCTGCAGTGGCAGCAAAGGCCCTTCTCCCTGGGAAATCACTTCCCATTTTCCTGCTCCCTCCTCTGCCCGTCCCTCTCTTCTTCTCAGTGCAGACTCTGCTGCCACACTCGCCAGTTTCCCCAGGTATTCCACCCTTCCTTCCACACCTTAACCTCCATGGAGACACCCAGGGAGAGCAACGTGGGGCTGGAAAGAAAGAGGTTGTGAATTCTTATGTATTGATTTTTGGTCCCTATCATAATAACCTGGAAGCTTTATGAGACTGTGTGATAACAGGATTCTTCGCTATGCTCTTTCCAGTTTTTAGGAAGAAGCTCTTGGTTCTCCAACAGCCCCACGGCCCTTAACGGAATGAATTGGGAAGGTTTGAGGGAAAGACAAGGCCTAGAAATTGAGGGTGAGGCTTTGATCTCCACCAATATCAGTTGTAATTCTGAGTTATCAGTTTGGGGAGGCTAATGCCCCAAGCCATTGACATAAGTGGTTCAGAATTGTTTGATTTATTTCCATCTTAATCAGAACTCTAACACTACAGAGTTTACAAAATAAAAGCAGTTCTGTTGCCTTTTAACCCAGCAATTCCACTGCTGGGATTATACCCTAAGACTCCTGAAATGCCAATTCAAAAGAACCTGTGCACCCCAATATTCATAGCAGAATTTACAACAGCCAAGTGCTGGAAGCAACCTAAGTGCTTATCAGTAAATGAGTGGGTCAGAAAACTCTGTTACATTTACACAATGGAATACTATGCAGCAGAAAGAAAGAAGGAGCTCCTACCCTTTACAACAGCATGGATGGAACTGGGGAGCATTATGCTAAGTGAAATAAGCCAGGCAGTGAAGGACAAATACCATATGATCTTACCTATAAGTAGAACCTAACCAACAAAACAAACAAGCAAGCAAAATAGAACCAGAGACAAGGAAATAAAGAACAAACTGACAGTGACCAGAAGGGACAGGGGAAGGAGGATAATGGGGAAAAGAAGGGGAAGAGTCGTCAAGGAACATGCATTAAGGACAAAGGGTCAAAGCCAGGGGGTGGGAGGTGGGGGTGGGTGGGGGAAAAACTGTACTTGAACAACAATAAAAAAAAATGCAGTTCTGTAAGACTTGCAGGTCCTTCATAGGATCTTTAAGGGCAGGCTCTTTGCCTGAAGTTTTCCCTGAAGCAAACCAACAGGAGGAGGTCCTGCACAGTTCTTCAGTGTCTGTGGTTCTGCCCACATCCTTGCTCTGTAACAGGAAATGATGATGATGACCTAGCACTGAAATGCCTGTATCCCATCAGAACCTGGGGCTGTGTCAGGGTGACTTCTGTGAGCCAGTGTGAACAGGAGAATATGAGATAGCTGACTGTCCTGTTTGTCCTCAGCCTAATAATAGTGATTTGTTTCATATTTATTAGAAGTGGCCTGAGATACTGGCACAGTTCCCGTTCCTTGTGCTGAGCCCCCACAGACATCCCCTGCCTCCTGTGGGCTAGCTAGGCTGGCCCCTGTGTTGGCAGCATGCACTTCAGCAAAAAATCCATCAGGGAACTTGGAGGAGCAATATTTAGTACTCTATGGTCCTGGAGGGTACACAGCACGCCAGAGGACCACAAAGGCAGGTCACAGGCAGGGAGAGGGAGGGGACATGGTCTGGGCCTCTTCTTTTATTAGCATCTGAGGGTGGGAGGTCTAGAATTTCACAGATTCACTCTGTATTGGCAAATTTAAAGCACGAATTTGGGAATTAGGGCATAGAGAAAAATGAGGTCACCCAAGCTGTCAGTCACCTAGGTTACCCAGGGCTTTCACGGGTGGGAAACTCATGGGTGGGACAGCCTGGCTCTTTCTCCCAGTTGTGTAGCTGGCAATATGTTTATCTGGGGTGGATATCTTTGAAATGGCTGTGTCAGCAATCAAAAGCTTAATGTCAGGCACATCCATTACATTGAGCATACTGAGACCTGAAGTCCTCTGAGCTAGGAGCCCAGAATCCTGGTGCCAGACAGTCTGCTTGTTTTACTGACTAAGGAAGAGGGCCCTGAACTAGAACTTGGGGTTCCAGGGCCTCATGTCTTCATTGCCCTTTTCATTTGGCCCGAGCTCTCGGATGGCTGGCAGCTCACCTGGCACCTCCTTCTCGGAGCTTCTGCCGCACGTTTCCGAGGGCTGAGTCTCTGCGCCCCCTGAAGACTTCAGGCTAGCTACCATCATTTCCTCTGTGACCTTTACGGTTGTCAAATGAGCTTACGGTCTTGTTCCCTTCAGTCCCTTACCCCTGAAGTGAAGTAAGGCTACACATTAATCAACCTGGTCTCCTGGACACTTTGCTTCGGGCGTCTTTTATGCTTCTCTGCTGTCTAACAGAACATGCACTTAGAGGCACGGCTGCCCTGCCCTTTCGGAACACATCATGTTTGCAAAGGCATCATGACACACGCTTGTATGGAGAAAGGGCCAGGCCTGTTTCGGTGGCTTCTCTTAGGCTTATTTGACTTTGGTGAGATCATATTCAAGCTTCATGCTTTCTGGGTGTGTAAAATTGATGTTGCATAAACTAGTTGGCTGATCTATGCATTTTTTTCTCTATTGTTTGAAAATTATTGACTCCAAGGAGCTTCCCAGTGGATACAACCTTGCCTGTATGGGTCCTAGAAAAGAACACCATGTTTGTCAGAAAAGTATGCATGGAGAAAAAACAGAGTTCACTGAAATATCAGACTGTATGGTTATTCTTACATATTCTTATTTTTTCTCCCCATCATTTCTAAAGAATGTACATCCCACAGGGACATGGGTGATTCAATGGCATTCTGTATGAGTAGTACTAAAAATGAGAGTGACAGACTTAATCTCAAGCTCTATGGTTACTTTCTAAAATCATCACATGAATGCATATACTGAAAATGTATTAAGTAGAAAGGTGATGTGCTTGCTTTAAATACTGAGATAATTTAGTGAAGACTAACTTTTGCAATAATTAGTATGATAACAAGTTTTCACCTTAGAATACCTTAAATCTAGAAATCTTGACACATGTAAAATTAACAAAAACTTGAAGCCTAATTTAATTATATTGTATTTTTATGAAGATGAAACAAACTTTAAGGATATGTGATACCATGAGTCATTGTTAGTTATTTGCCTTTTGTGGCTGGCTCAGCAAAATTTCTATAACTTGTGGTCAAATTAATAAAAGATTTCCA